>JANHZU010001251.1:97531-122866 GCA_032468055.1 Acrochordus granulatus
GGGGAGCCTGGTGTAATGCAGTCCATGGGGTCGCGAAGAGTCGGACACGATTGCGCAACTGAACAACAATTAGGAGATTTATTGTAGAACAAATATTGCAAAAATGTTCTCAAGGAAATTTTGTAATGCTCAGTAAATAATTAGTTTTGTTGAAAGAAATTTTAATAAGATTTCTGAAGATGACCTGGGATTCAGGTGGTATGTTTATTTGAATTTATTAATTCAATGTTTAAGAATTGTTTTGATATGTTCTTAATGTGCTGTGGACTATGTAAGGATATTCACTGTGTCTCAGACACTGCCACTGAAGATTCTATTGTGCCTTATCCCATATGAGATTTTCTACAGGAGAGAGATGACAAAAACTGAAAGATGTTTATTTGGATAATCCTTCGGAGGGAAGACAATTTAAAGAAGTTTCTAACTGATTAGAAATTGCTCTGAAACTTTCTGCTGGTGAATTAGAATAAAGGAGTCTTTGTAGATGAACCTGATGATTTTAGGATATGTTTACATGAAATATCATATAGATTAAAGTTTAGGATAATTAAAATGTAGATATATAGTGATAGAAAATGTTTATCATAGTATGTAGCTTATATTATAGTAATTTGATTAGATTGACAGAGGAAAACATTTTTTTTTCCTTTTGTATTGACTTATGGATAGAGATTCAGTTGGAGTTGGGTTGGGAGTGATGGGGAGAGGTTTAGTGTGTGTGTAATTACATTTTAGATTTTGTTATTCTCATGTATTATATTGTTTTTTGTTTTGTTTTTTTATTTATGTTTTTTATTTTGGTGAAAAGTAATAAAAAAAATTATAATAGAACAAATGCAGAAACAAAACTTCTTGTTTGTGCTACTCATCTTATCTCTGAATTGTGGCCCATAATCTGTTTATTAACCAAGCCATTTGTAGCTAAACCTGTAGCTATTATAAACCATTTATACTGACTATAAATAATGACAAAGTAACTGACCTTGAAGGAGCTGCAGGAGGAACCCGGATTCCTCTTCCTCGAATACTTTGCCCACGAGGTGAGTCCTCTGAACCATTTAAATATGACAGTTCTCTCAATTGCTCTTGACGGATTTCATCATTATAGTCCTGGGAAAAAGGAAGCAATAGAACATCTGTCATCTTTATTACTTGAGGCCCAGTCCCACCCCCAGATTAGATTACTTTAAATTTGGATAATATTAAGAAAGCATAAATTACTCTTTTGCTTGGTATACTGCTTTAAAAAGCAAACAATGTTTAGCCCATATTAAGTGAAATGTATTCTGCAAAGATGGTATGGTTATGCAGGAGTAGGTTTGACAGAATCAGCCCTGGTTCACTTAGAATTGGAGATTTCAGGGTGGTTCAAGATTCAATTTGAAATTAAGTAATCAGTGTAGAGTAAGGCTGTTTCCATCTCCTTAATAACACCACCTCTCTGGGTCATGTGACCAGGAAAGGGAAGGACTTAAGAATGGAACTGGCAGCATTTTGAGCCACTATCCTATTGCCTTTCTCCTAGGATGCAGTGAGGATTTTTTTAGAGATTTCTTTTTTTAAACTTCTCAACAACCCTGGCCAGATACACCCATTTACGATTTTTTTCCTTTGAGGGTTTGTTCCACCATGCCAAATTAAGTCCTTCTGTTCTGTTTGTGGAAACCTATCCTGATAATGAAGAGAAAGAATTCCAAACTCCTTTAAAAATATTTTTAAAATTTAAAACTTTGAGGTTTTAAAAAGACATTAAAAAGACACTGGGTTAGAAAGAATGAAAAGAATAAAAATAATTCATGGGCTATAAAAGGAAAGCAACCAAATACCTACTTCTGATTCATTCTTTAACCAAATGGCATTGAAAGAAAGCAAATACATCACAGCTTTATAATGCAAATATCAACCTTTATATTTGTGAAGAATCATAATTGTCCCATGTACAGTAGTCTAAATTTCAAGATTATATCTTGGACTGTGGACCAGAGAACCTTGGAACATTAAAAATGGCTTTGAAACCTTTTTACAGGCAAATAGAAATCAATTAAATTTTCCCGGACACCTTCAAAAGCTTATTCTGAGTGGGGCATGATGTTCCTCTAAAATCAGTCTGGTGAGAACTTCATGTAATGGGAAAGGAGACACAGTTGTAGATTTGGCAGCCATACAATTTTATAATTTTATTATAAATAGCAAAACTGCAAAAAACGTGCCCATTAAATTTTAAAAAGGCAACTGGATATTTTTTAGATATTACAGAAAAACATTTCAATGATATGGAATATCCATATCATTTTTCTTTTTCTTTTATATTAGACTGAAGAAGACTCCTGGATTGGAGTTGAAATGTTTCTCTGTAATATCTAAAACTAAGAAGTCCAGTTGCCTTTTTAAAGTTTGGTGTGCAAGTTTTTTTTTTTTTTTTGCAATTTTGCGACAAGAGATTACCTGGATTAATGAGAATATACATAGACAATGTTGTAAATACTAATTATTTATGTTCTTATTTAACCTTTGAAAAATTAAATAAATTATATGCAATAGTTAACAAAATCATTATTTTCCTTCTATGATTCAATTTTAAATAGAATGGGAGCTAAATTTAGAATGGGAGCTAAATTTAAAATGGGAGCTAAATCAAGATTGTTTTGCATATCCATAATTCTCAGTAGAGAACCTGGAATATGGCAATCTTACAATGGGAATTTTGTCATACATGAACACAAATATCACAAAGGGAAACTTTCATATATAGAATCTTGTAATGAAATCAAAATTTTATTCTCCGTTCTTGTACTATTTTACAAAGCCTTCATTTGGAAAACAGACTTGAGAAAAAGCTTATTTTGCTCTGTGAAATAGTTGATTGATTTTAAGTCATTTTCTTTGTCATAAAGCTGCAAACATTAACCAGAAACATAACTTTGAGGTTTTAAAAAGACATTAATTGTAAAACATTAGAAAGCCAAGTGATATGCAAAAAAGCCTATCAAATAAAATCTCAGTGTACACTTGGTACTTTTTCACAATTATTAAGCAGAAGATTGAATGTTTCTTCTGATAAAATAATAAAATAAGGTATCCTTTGAGAAAGTGTGTAGCAGCCCTGAAAAATGAAAGTATTCCTCTCTTGATTCTAAGGACATATTGGAAACATTACTGCACTTAGTAGCTATATCTAGGTACTGA
This sequence comes from Acrochordus granulatus, assembly GCA_032468055.1. NCBI lineage: Eukaryota > Metazoa > Chordata > Lepidosauria > Squamata > Acrochordidae > Acrochordus > Acrochordus granulatus. The sequence goes on from JANHZU010001251.1 coordinate 100,718, forward strand.
AAGAAGACATTTATTAGCTTTCTGTGCTGAAAAATAAAAAATGCATGTTAAATTATATTTCTTCTTTCTATCCAAAATGATATAAACATGTACAAAGCAAAAGGTATGTTTTTAGAGCAGCAGGTCTGTGTTGCAGTTTTGAAAATCATAATAATCATTCCTTTGCTGCTGCTGTGACTTACTGTGAGAATTTGGCATGTTCTGTAGTAACTCTAGTTAAACAAAAGAAAAAATATGTATCATGATTGCTTTTCAAAATAATTATAAAAAGAATAGATACAGTGAAGATATTCTCCAAGACAGTCTACTAAACAGACATCCCAACCAGTTTCTTTAGTTGATATTGTATGCGTATGCAGAAGGAATTCTTCCTTTGGCTATAATTCATATAATTGTAATTTCTCAGAATTATAAGGCATCTCATTCTTTGGATTTCTTTTCTCTGATGACACCATAGTAATGACAGTGTCTTGCACCTGTGTGTTCATAAGTTAATATATTTTAGTATTAGCTTTTGTATTTATAAGTTTTTTATTAGATTATTATTGTGTATTTATGTTGTATGACATCGAGAGTCACATTGGCTGAGTTGTGTGGCCTTATAAATGTTTAAATAAATAAATGTCATAATTTTAATTATATAATACTGTTAGATGCATACTAAGAGCCACTGCCATGGTTTTGCCAACATAAAATACTGTTAAACACATTTCCTGCTTTGTGATATAAAGCATTTGACACATGGAATGGATATCCCTTTCCAGGAACTCACAATCAGTTTATTGAATTATTTTGTTCCAGAAAGATAATTAATTGAAAAGTTGATGCATAGTCTATATCTGCAGCTGTATGAAGTTCTCAAAAAAGGAGAAAAAAAATACAAGGTATAGGGAACACTCAGGCCCATACATACTACCATTGGAAGGTAGAACCAATCTCTCTGGTCCTGATCCAAAGCTGAGTCTCAACCACTAATCCTCAGGGATACAGCTGTCTTTGAGCAGAAAGCGAAAAGCAGAAAGATGAAGGAATGCATCTTTTCATAGAAAAGATTCTGGAAAAATGCCGTCTATTCAGGAGAGCAGCAGACTAAGTGCATGAATCAGGGCTGACTGCTAGGAACATGCTCATCATATGTTTGTTTAGTACAACTCTTGTGATGCCCATGAATGCCTTCTTAGAAATTTTAATCCTAACTGTACTTTTTTGCTTTCCTTGCTAAACCTTGATTACAAGTAACAACTTTGGTTCCTATGAACTTTGATTGGTTTTAGATTTTAGCTATTGTCTCACAAATCCTCTTGCTACTGTTTGTCAACACCAAATTAGTATCTTTAGTTTATGAGCCTAGACAAAATATGCATTTTAGAACCTATCATTTGGCTATCTAGGGATGCAGAATAGGTTAGAAAAATATAATGTCTGGTGAAAATAGCTCTATTATGGAAATGGATGTGAGGAATTGTTTTTCATATATATTTTGGAGAATTAGTCAATAAGTGTAATATTTAATCCCTTCAAATAATACATTTTTGAAACAGACCGATGGACCTACTTTTCATGAGAAAATTTGGTATTGTAATATTGCTACCTAAAATCAAAGAGAAGATGGTCCTCTGCCCAAATTTATGTACCAAAGCAAATAGGACTCACAAATTTCAGAGAATTTTAAGTCATGGCTGACTTTTCCACATAAGGAATCTGGCAGCTGGGACTGAGGTGCTTCCACATCATGACCATTTTTATTCTCTAAATCTTCAAAAGCACTTTGAAGGTGATTCATGACTGTCTTCACTATTGCTGACTGAAATGCTGAAAACAAGGAGCCCAGACAAACTTTTTCCCCAAGCTGCTACAACATCTGCAGCAACAAAAAAATCCCCTTATTCCAGTTTAATAGCTTGGCATTCTGGTACTGCCTGTTCAACCCATGCTGAAGAGAAGTAAGAAGCTGACAAATACTATTTTCAGATTTACTTCTGCTCAGTTTGTCTAGGCTCTGAGTAGTGCTGCAAAGCTATGAATCGTACATTTCACATGCAGGATATGAACCTCAGGAAGGGTGAAACAACATGTGTGCTCTATTCTTTCATGAAAGCCCAAGGATGCTTGTGTAAGTCCTATGAGAATAATAAAAGATGAGATTCCCATAGAATTTAATTTTTCATGGGGAAAAAAAGAGAATCACATCAACACAGTGGACCATTTGGTCAGCTCTTTGCTTTGGTGTACTATTTGTTATACATCGTTATGTATATACACACACCCATACAGAGAGCGTACATGTAGAAAGAGAAGATAGTTGCAACAGAGACTTTTTTTTACACAAAATTGGCATGACAAGGAAGAATCATAGCACCCAAGTCTTTAATGTCTGTGACTATTCTCATTAATCCTGGTCATGATGTCTCTTAAGTGGTTCAATCTAAGACCGATTCCAATATTACCCAACTGAAACTCTTCTGTTGGCTATGGTAGTGAGAGATACTGGGAACTTAGTTCAGCAGCATCTTAAGGATGACAGGTTCCTCTTTTCTCTTGAAGAAATTAATATCAGCTCATCGCTCCAAATGGCCAAAGGGGAAGAAGACAGGAAATAAATATGAAATCAAGTGGTATGTAAGACCTTATAAAATATTTTGGAAATTTAAGCCAAGAGAGAACAAGAATGAAAAAGGGCAAATTCATTGTGGAAAAACAAACTGAAAGCAAGGATGACTTGTTATTTGAGAGGAAGAAAAGATATAATTGAAAATGTTTGCAATATAATCCCAAACTTCACACTGAAATGATAAGCAAGCTCAACACTAAAAATTTGATGTGATTCGAGGAAAAAAACTTTGTTCAAAGATTGAATTAAACTAACGCCTTCCTTTTTCAATTGTTATATTAAGACCTTAACTGGAAAACAGAGAAGAAAACATCACTAATTTTAAAATAACAATTCTATTAAAAGATAAATACCCCACTTTCCTTTAGCAATCAAGTTGTACCCAGTAGGCCTGGATGCATTCTTGGCATTCATAACTTTGATAGTAAACAAAACTTTTGTAATTAAAATATTATTATGTAGCAAATTCTCTAAAAATTCAGTAATCTCTAAATTGATAATTAGACACATCATATGATTGAAAAAATACTTATCTAACTCTTTATGACTGACAGAAAAGACACACACACACAGGGAGGATTGGATAGATATCTGAGAGGTAGGATTTCCCATTGTTTTATAATTATTTTCTATTATTTCTCCATCATTAGATATCACCCAGACTGAATGAATTTTTATAAAACTCTTTTCTGTTAGAAGACAAGTGAAGGTTTCTGGCTTGAGCATTCTCTTGAATCCTTTAAATCCAACATAGCCATGTTCATCAAGGCTTGGAAATAACTGTTTTCACTTTTCAGGAGAGAATGTTTTCCATCTTATTCTTATTCATTTATTTCTTTGGAGAAAACCATCTCCAGAAACCCATCCTCACTATACCATGCCATATCGAAGATGTTATGGAAGCATAAAAAGAAAAAGGACATTGATATGGTGAAGGTTTCCAGAGAGACACTTGGGAATCATGTCCTTTGGGCATTCAGCATGCAAATGATAGATTACTCCCGAATTACAAAGCCATCTGTGAGTCTAGTATGCATTACCTGAGAAACACTAAGACTCGTGCAACTTGTTAAGGGCAGAGTTCAGTTGAAAAAAAGTGGGCAGGACCCATTTGGGATGAGGCATAAGATGATTTAAAAGGGGTAAAATGGGTGCCTTAATAACTGCAAGCTGTGCGGCACAGATTTCGATTCTTAAATCCTCAAAAGTGTGAGGGAAATACATCTTTGCCAAGCTTCAGCTGGTGTGCCAATTCTTGGAGAAAAGTGCTCTGGTGACTTTATTTACCTCAGTATGTAAACAAAAGAATAAATTTGGCTAAGCTATTAAATTCAGTGGGACAGGAATCCTTTCGTTTGGAGGTTTGCTCAGCATTTCCCTCACCCACCCCACAACTTTTTATAAAGAGCACACAGTTTACACTCAAAGCAATCCAGCTTTTCAATCTCTCCCTTTATAAGGTGCTTTCACTCTCCTCCCTTTGGTCCTTTTTATTTTTTCTCTTCCTTCTTGTTGGACCATTTGTCTGTCTCCTGGTCTACTCCCCCTTCTCTAGGCCAAGGTAGGGAGGAAAACTTTCTCTATTCTCACTTTATCTTTTACTCCTGAGTGACCTTATCTCACTTTAAAGTTGTGCCTCCTTTCCCTCCTATTCTCAAATAATTTCTGTCTCTCCTTTGAAACGTTTTTCATTTTTATTTCCTCAGTTTGCTTCACTAACCAGTTCTATATCTTTCTTAGCCATACCTTTCAGCCTTGGAGTCTTTGTGTCAGGTCTGTCAGGTGAAGTTCCTAGATCTCCCTTTGCCCCACGTCTATCCCTGTATCCACAATGTTACACTTCTTTAGTTTTTCCCAAACTCTAATTTTTGTTTCTTCTTCTCAACAGTTCTTTGGGAGATGCATCCCCTTTCTTCAGAAGGTCACCATTTCTATGGCTTCCATAATGGCTCCATTTGTGTTAGAACTCTTTAATCTCATCTTCTAATCTCTTTCCATTGACAGGTTCCCTCCTGGCTACTTATTTCCTACATTTATTTTATTTGTATCTCTCATTTTTTATTTTTACAAATAACTCAAGGCAGTGAACATATCCTACACACATTTCTCCTCCTATTTTCCCCACAGCAACAACCCTGTGAGGTGAGTTGGGCTGAGAGAGAGTGACAGCCCAAGGTCACCCAGCTGGCTTTCATGGCTAAGATGGGACCAGTATTCACGGTCTCCTGGTTTCTAGCCCAGTACCTTAACCATGAGACCAAGCTGGCTCCCAAACAAAAAATATACACATATAATACCTGTTAATTACAGGTTCTAGCCACTCAGATTCTTGGCATCTGTTATTTCCATGCTTCTTATGACAATTAATTACTAAGATGCACCAGCTTTATTCATTTCTCAGACTTTACTGCAACCCTTTGGGTTACTTAAGTATGAAGTTAAAATCAATGATATAAAAGTCACCTTATAAATAATAATTCTAGGAGAATAAAAATTCAATCAAGGCATTTATTCATCAGATTGAATTATTATTCAACTGAATATAAGCCACATTTTTAAGTCGTATAACTGTAGTCTAACGGTTTACTGTATTAAGAGTAATAAATGTGAGAACCCTTTCTCACATAACAGGTATTATATATGTATATTTTTTAAATAAAATCAGTACATGAAAAACTAGACATCTTTCAGGAAACCCTTAAATAAAGCATCTCAGATTTTGAGACTTAATGCTTAATTGAGAATATGCTATGGCTGTGTATATTTTATGCTTTGTAATTTGTGGTTGCAATCATATGCTAAAGCTCTTGGCTCTGCATATATTTCTGGTTAGTGTTTGTAGCACATTGTGCAGAGGAGGGATATGGAAAATTGATATCTAGGGTAGTTGAATGATGCTGGTGCTGGTTGTAGTGAGGAAGAACTAGCTTTTTTATGAATTAGAATTCTACTCTTTGCATTTGTAACACTTTTAATAGATTATATCAAATGTAAAAGAAATAACTGGCAAAAACAGTTCCACAAAACAAGTCATTCTATCATGTCTAAATTCTTCATTATCTGGCACTTTGTTTCCAGTCAAGAATCAAACCAATCTCGGACTCAGCACAGGGTCACCTGCCAAGTGGACACAATAAGAAATAAAGGGGAGGTTTTCTCTTCTCATTAAAAATAGAAGTAGAGAAAGTATGAGTTGAATCGTAGAACATTAGAATGGTGCTGATATAGCAATTTTGGACATAGCTATGAACATGTGTTACTTCAATATTATTATTATATTTTTATCCTGATATATACAATGTGCAAAAGCTTTAGGCCACTATTAGATTTGTTGTTTTAGCCATATATAATAATGTCTCTTTCTCTTTTTTTGGAACAAAACTAGAAAATACAGGAAATTTGTATACAATATTCATAAATAGGAAAAAGCAGAAAAAACAGTCTCCATAGGCTAAAGTGTCAAGTATTTAGTACTATTTAACACTATATTTTGCCTGAAAAATCATTTTGTTCTGAAAATTGTGTTTGTTTAAATTTTGTGTACATATTTGCTGTATTTTCTGTTTGAATCTTAATTCAGAGACCAAAAAATAATTATGCATGGTCATTAAAACTTCGCTAAAATGAAGGTGGTGACCTCAGATTTTTGCACAGTATTTTGTGTGTGTGTATTCAACTCAATACAGATTTAATGTGTTCCCCATCATAACAATCCTGTGAGATACGTTGGGCTGAGAGTGTCTGGTCCACAATTACCCAACTGATTTTTATGCCTAAGGAATCTCCTGTTTTTTTGGCCAGCACCTTCACTTTTGCACCAAATAGGTGTCAGTTGATATGTATGCATGTATATGCACGTGCACACCATTATCCTACTGGGAATATCACAAATGGTTGTGAGACCTGAACTACAACTTACTTAGAATCTATTATTTTATACCGGAGGACATGAAAGGAACCTCCTTGAAGATTGCTGTTCTAGTACTATTTTTGTACAGTTTTGGCTATCAAGTGTTCCCTGGGCCTTGGTGTTGTCACTGGCAAATCCTTTCAACCCAGAAGTATCTTTTGGAGATAACGGGGACTAATAAGAAGAGTGATTTTAAACAAGGCCCATTTTAGGGCCCAAATTGACACTGATCTCCATCAACATAGAAGGAATATCCTCAGTCAAAGAAGACTTGCTCCAAGAACTTTGTAATAAACATAAATGCACCCTCTTATATTTGTAAGAAACCCATAGAGGCAAAAAACCAAAAACATCCTAAAGTTCCTGGAATGGGATTAATTGCTGAATGACATCAGTGGCAATGTAGAAACTCCTATGTTGTTTCACATATACACCAATGACCAACCATGCCCAGAAGCTACTAGAAGCTTTGCTTATGCTGATGATCTGGCAGTTGCTACACACAGCATAACCTTTGAGGCTGTTGAGGAAAACTGACTGAGGCCTTGAACCTAATGACTATATACTATAGGGATAACCATCTGAAACCAAACTGCTTAAAAGCACAACTTTGTGCTTTTCACCTGAAGAACCATAGGCATTAAGAACATTGCAGGTGTGCTGGGATGCTACCAGTCTAGCACATGTACTACTCCAAAATATCTGGGAGTAATCTTGGATTGCACACTTACCTTCAAGAACCATGGTTTTAATACTAAACAGAAAGTAGTTGCTAGTAACAACTTTTTGAGGAAAATAATGGGCACAAGATGGGGCACCCAACCACATAAAGAACATCCACATTAGCCCTATGTTATTCATTAGGAGAACATGTTAGTTCTGTTTGGTATATATCAAAACATGCAAACCAGGTGGATGCGGCCTTAAATGAAACAGAGAGACTGGTCACAGGTGTCTAAAACCAATCCGAGTACAAAAGGTGTATTATCTAGCTGGTATACCTCCTCGAAAATTCTGCTGGGAAAGTGCTGCACAGAAAGAGTCCACAGAAAGACATCTATTGTATGGCCATCGACTGCCACAATTGAGACTGAGATCTAGGAATAGTTTCCTCAGAATCTCCACTCCCTCTAATAATCAGCTACCACAGAGTGCTCTGGAGCTATGGAAGGTGTGTAAGGAGTTACTGGGCAACTGGGCACAACCACATGACTGTCTGCTTCCTTGGCCTGTATGGAAATTGCTAAATAGACTGTATGCTGGGATAGGAAAATCAAAGGACAATCTGAGAAAATGGGGTTTCTCCACAGAAGATATCCTGGGTGAATGTTGGGAAGAACAAACCAGCTTACATATGCTGTGGTGTATACAATGCCCATCAACATGTTTGGAGGAAGATCTCATGCTAGTGAGAGAAAATGCTGTCAATGTGGCCCAATATTGGGGAAATGCCATCTCGCTTTAATCTTAAATTTTATGTGTATAATTTAATATATTTGTGCACAGTGTTTATATATCCACTGTATATAATGTGTAAGTGCTTCTGACACAAAGAAAAAGATTTTATACTTCATATTTGTATAAGTATTTAAGTCATAGTAGTTGAGTTTTGACAGCTGCAGGATTGATCTATGGATGAAAGAAATTACTACAAAAAGCATCAGGTCTAGCCAGATGGATTCTCTTAGACTATGAAATGTGAATCCATTGTTGTCAATTCTTTTGTTTTCATTATATTCATTACAAGCCCATCCATTTTATAACAAAAACATGACAGATAAAAGAACAAAGGGTTATTTTCAGTGGTTAAATGAAACTAAGATTGTTTGATACAGTGAATAGTGAAGAATCATATTTATTATGTACAGCCATGCCAATACACAGACTGTTTTATGATCATATGCAGATTGGACACGTATCTATTGTACTTCTCACTCCATTGAGTATAACTCTTCTTCATTAGTTTTCTGTTTAGATTTTTTAAAAAATCTTAATACAGATATGTTGCTCTATTTATGAGGCAAAGGGTTTTTTTACTCACTTTTGAAAACGTACAAGGTGGCTGTATTTTTCTTTTTTCTTTCACAGCAAAAGTGCCTACAATCCTTAACAGCTTTTATTTAAGAATAAAATAAAAAAAGAAAAAATTGCTCTATTTAGCTGGGGGAATACTGGCTATTTTTGCTGTGAAACAAGCCCCCAAAGGCCCAGTCCCTATCTGTTGAAAAAAATGGGATTTTTGTTTTTGAGAGAGAAACACAAAAACTGGTCAGACCTTGTTATTGATAGTTTTCAGATCTACTCCCGGTGGTATCCATAGCCATATTGGTTTACATTTTTATTTAAGATGTATATTAAGAGAGTGGATTTCTTTCTGGCTAAGTACAATGGAGTTATAACAAGAAAAACAAGCAGGAGCTCTCAAAATTCCTTCTCCAACTTTGTCTTTTGATTTAAATGTGATGCTTTAGTACAGGCGTGTCCAACCTGTGGCCCAAAGACCGCATGAGGCTCTTGACAACTAATAACGTAGTCCAAAAAGATAATAAAAATATAAAGAAATAAAGGAATTTTGTTATTTATATATGAGATATATACATTAATTATATTAAATATTTTAAATACAGCCCAAAGCAATTCCTCTTCATGCTTTACCAGGTGTAGAGCAGCCTGAATCCCCTTGTTCTCTTCTACTGTTTTAGCTTCTGTTCTAGAGTGGCTGACTCTAGGGGGTGGTGCTCATCTCCGATTCATAGCCAAACATGCTTTCATGGTCATGTGGCCAGCGTGACTAAATTCCAAAGCATATGGAACATTGTTACCTTCCCCACCAAATTAGGCGGTACCTATTTATCTACTGATAAATAGTAGTGATAATGAAGAAGTAAAGATGTCTTAAAAACAACAAGGCAGCTGGCTTAGATGAGATAATTGGAGAGATCTTAATAATAAATTGTTTAATAAATGTTGGCAAAGTGGTGCAGTCCCAGAGTACTGGCAAAGTGGGGCTATTGTCAACATTCCTCAGAAAGGTAACATCTCAGGGTGTACTGGCAGGATGCTTGAAAAGCTACCTCTTTTCAGTGCTTGGAAAGACTTTTTTCATAATTCTCCTTGGGCAGTTGCAAAGTGCCTTACACCAAGTCTGAGAAGAAAAAAAAGCTGGATTTTGCTGTGGAATGTTCTGCTGAAAGGAAATCTTCACTTTAAGCGACATCATAGAAAGGAATGTTCTGCTGAAAGGAAATCTTCACTTTAAGGGACATCATAGTGCACTGAGTATCGACATCTGCCAGTTATTAATTTTATTGATTTCAAGAAAGCATTTGACAGTGTCCACCAAAAATCTTTTTGGCAGCTCCTGAATCTATATGGTGTAGCAACAGTCTTTATTACTATCTTCAAGTCTTTATATCTATAATCAAGCTGCTACATTAAGACCAAAAATGGCCATACAAAATTCTTTGAAATTATTACCAGAGTTAAGCAAGGCTATATTCTAGCACCGCTCCTGTTCCTCATGTCTCTCGACTATGTTATGTGACAAATGCATTGGAAAAAGTATCCATTATTCTGACCAAGACTGTCTTGGCGACCTGAACTTTGCTGATGATATCACCCTGCTTGAGGAAGATGAGACAAAACTACAAGTGATGACTGCCTTAGATGAAGAAGCAAGCAAAATTGACCTCAGGATAAGTGCCAAGAAATAGAAGATCATGCATGGGAGCTCCATTGCACAGATACAGGGAATCACATTTGGATCACAGTAACTGGAGGAAATAGAAACATTTACTTATTTCGGTAGTGTAATTGCCTGAAATAGAGATGCAGAGATGGACATTAAGTTCCATATAAGAAAAGCAACAACTGTTTTTGTCATATATATCACTGAAAATTAAATTCTGTTTTCTCACTTCCATAGTGATCCTGACAGCCACCTATGCCAGTGAGATTTGGAAGGCATCAGCAAGTATTAACAAGAGACTCAATGTCTTTCATCAAAGATGACTCCGCCTTATCTTAAAGATTTGCTTCCTTGACCACATTATCAAAATCCAAAAGAATTTCTCATGCAAATTACATAATATTGTCACACGCAGAAGACTCCAATTTGCAGATCATATTCTTTGTATGAAGAAAAATCAAATCCCCGAGATAGCAATGAGAAGGACCCATTTATAGAAGATTTAAAGATTCTAAACATCATATGGCAGGACGCTGAAGTATTCATCCAAGATCAAAAACACTGGAGATGCCTTGATGCCCAATATGCTATATAGCTTAGGAAGATCAAAGTCTAAGTTCTTGAATTTTTACATGCTTTTGAACTGCTATGTTGGCAAGAGCTGGAGCAAATAACAGAAGCTCACTCCATTATGCAGTGCTGCCAATCTTCTGGTTGAGAAGTCCAGCATCTTAACTGCTCGGCCACCATGCCCCACTAGATGATTACTAATGTACAATTTATTCATCATCATCCAGCTAAGGTTGATTTCCTCTGGATTGACTGGTTTGATCTCCTTGCAGTCCAAGGGACTTTCAAGTGTCTTCTCCAGCATCACAATTCAAAAGCACCAATTCTTCAGCATAAGAATATACCATAAGCCTTTCTTATGGTATAACTCTCACAGCCATACATTATTAATGAGAAAACCACAGCTTTGGACCTTTGTTGGCAAGGCAATGTCTCTGCTTTTTAATATGCTGTCTAGGATTGCCATAGCTTTCCTCCCAAGGAGCAAGCATCTTTTGATTTCATGGCTGCAGTCACCATCGACAGTGATCTTGGAGCCCAAGAAGGTAAAACTGTCACTGCTTCCATTTCTTCCTCTTCTATTTGTCAGGAAGTGATGGCACTGGTTGCCATGATCTTTGTTTTTTTAATGTTGAGTTTCAAGCCAGCTTTTGTGCTCTCCTCTTTTATGCTCATCAAGAGCCTTTTTAGTTCTTCTTCACTTTCTGCCATTAGAGTGATATTGTCTGCATATCTGATATCATTGATATTACTCCTGGCAATCTTAATTCCAGCTGGTGATTCATCAAGCCCGGCATTTCACATCATGTTTTCTGCATATAAGTTAAATAAGTAGGGTGACAATATACAGCCATTTTGTACTCCTTTCCCAATTTTGAACCAAAATGTTGTTCCATGTCTGGTTCTAACTGTTGCTTCTTGACCAGCATACAAGTTTCTCAGAGGACAGGTAAAGTGGTCTTGTACTCACATCTCTTTAAAAATTTTCAACAGTTTGTTATAATCCACACAATCTAAGTCTTTAGCATAGTCAATGAAGCAGAAGTAGATGTTTTTCTGGAACTCCCTTGCTTTCTCTATGATCCATCGAATGGCAATTTGATTTCTAGTTCCTTTGCCTGTTTGAAACCAAGTTAGTGCATCTGGTAGTTCTTGGTTCAAATACTGCTGAAGCCTCGCTTGTAGTATTTTGAGCATAACCTTGCTAGCGTGTGAAATTGTACTATAGTTTGAACATTCTTTGGCATTGCCCTTCTTTGTGATTAGAACGTAAATTGACCTTTTCCAATTTTTGTGGCCACTGTTGAGTTTTCCAAATTTGCTGGCATATTGAGTGCAGCACTTTCACAGCATCATCTCTTAGGATATTAAATAGTTCAGCTGGAATACCGTCACCTCCACTAGCTTTGTTGTTAGTAATGCTTGTTAAGGTCCACTTGGCTTCATTCTCCAAAATGTCTGGCTTTAGGTCAGTGACCACATCTTCATGGTTATCAGGGATATTTAGATCTTTCTTGTATAAGTCTTCTCTGTATTCTTGCCACCTCTTCTTAATCTCTTCTGCTTCTGTTAGGTCCCCACCATTTTTGTCTTTTATCATGCCCAATTTTGCACAAAACCTTCCCTTGATATCTCCAATTTTCTTGAAGAGATCTCTTGACTATCCCAGTCTATTGTTTTCCTCTTTTTCCCTGCATTGTTCATTTAAGAAAATCTTATCTCTCCTTCTATTCTCTGGAAATATGCATTAAGTTGGGTATATCTTTCCCTTTCTCCCTTGCGTTTGCTTTCCTTCTTTCCTCAGCTATTTGTAAAGCTTCAACAGACAGCCACTTTGCTTTCTTGCATTTATTTTTTTCTTGGATGGTTTTCATAACTACCTCTTGTACATTGCTATGTACCTCCACCATACTTCTTCAGGTACTCTGTCTACCATGTGTAATCCCTTAAATATGTTCCTCACCTCCACTGTATATTCATAAGGGATATCATTGAGGTCGTACCTGAATGGCATAGTGGTTTTCCCTACTTTCTTCAATTTAAGGCTAAATTTTTCAATAAGATCTGAGACACAGTCAGCTCCAGGTTTTGTTATTACTGACTGTACAGAGCTTTTCCATCTTTGGCTGCAAAGAATACAATCAATCTGATTTTGGTCTTGACCATCTGATGATGTCCCTGTGCAGAATCACCTCTTGGGTTGTTGGAAAAATATATTTGTTATGACTAGCATATTCTCTTGACAAAATTCTTAGCATATGACCTGCTTCATTTTGTACTCCAAAGCCAAACTTGTCTGTTATTCAGTTATCTGTTCATTCCTGTCCATTTTAGTTCACCGATTCTCAAAATGTTGATGTTCAATCTCGCTATCTCATGTTTGACCACATCCAGCTTACCCTGATTCATAATCTTACATTCCAGGTTCCTACATAATATTGTTCTTTACAGCAATGGACTTTCCTTTCACCTCCAGACTTATTCTCAGCTGAGCATCCTTTTGGCTTTGGTCCAGCCACTTCACTATTTCTGGAGCTATTTCCAACTGCCTTCCGCTTATTGGTCACTTTCTGACCTGAGGGGCTCATCTTCCATTGTCATATCTTTTAGCCTTTTGTTACTGTCCATGAGTTTTCTTGGCAAGGATACTGGAGTCAGTTGCCATTTCCTTCTCCAATGGAGAAGCACACTGTGCAGTAACATAAATTCTGGTCTTCAACATGACTGAATCAACTTTCCATTTAGATAATAGAAAGCATATGTATGCATCAGCCAGAAATTGAGTGGAATTTTTAAAGAAACTTTCCACTTTTGCACATATATGCTTCCCATTATTTCAATGGAACATTGGTCTGACTGTGCACATAATCAAATACTCAAATAAACAAATAAGAGGAGACTGTAATATTTTAATGTTAAAACACCCAAACTTGTCTTTGACCTCTCTCTTTCCTTTCAATTGGAAAATGTAATTGAATTTAGAATGTTACCATACCCATTTTTTTAAAAAAAGGCTTAAGCCCTTAAATTATTTGCAAAACCCTCTCTAGCAACAACTAGAACATATTCTCAAGCATGGCAATCATTCACAGCAAAGCATAGCAGGCAAATGAATGGCCTTGTAGATGAATGACCTTGATTGTACTTTGCTGCTGACTACAGATATGTATATTTTCCCTCTATGCATGGCAACACAAAAAGAATAATTGTGCATAAAATTAAATATCACAATTGCTATTTCTTGAATGAAGAATAGTGCAGGCTTCTTCCAATTATTCTCTACCCTTTTGTTTTACTAGGTGAAGCAATATACTGCAGTAAATAAAGCATTTATAAATGGGTACTTCATTCAGCTGAACTCATTCAGGAAAGTGGTTTTCTTCTGAGCTCATGCAAACAATCCTGTCTGTTAGTTTCTCATGGCAAATTCTATGATGAACTTTCCTTCCTTCATCTTACTTGCTATCTCACTGCCATTTGCAGTATAAACAGCTTTCTCTCAACCCCAGTGGAAGACTCTTCATACTTCCTTTCAAATGGAGTTGATTACTTCATTTCAGGCACTGTTTGATAGTTATGAAAGATTCATTTATTTTGTCTTCCTGATTAATGAAAGCACTGAAGTGAGTTTGGTAATCTAAAATTATGGACTTCAAGTTGAGAAGATTGCAGTTCCATTACATGCCAGAAGTAACACATATGACAAATGCTTCTAATTATAAAAATGGAATACTTAACTTCAGAATATTCTTCCTGATCTGCAACTATGCTTCTTGATTATTTAACATATTTAGTTCCTTTTTCTTTGTTCTCTTTACCATAAATCTTTCATCAAGCCACTCATTTAACCCACTGAAAGAATGTACAAACTTTTTCTAGCTTTAATTAATGAATTGTTATTAAAGAGACTAATTAATCATAGCTGAAATCACAGAGAGAAAGCAATCAGTTGTCATCTCTCTGGACCACAAATAGTAGAAGTTGAAAAAGTTACCTAAAGCTATAAATTACTTAAAGCTGTAAACATGGAGAAATCTGTGATCTTCTAGATCAGTCCTTCCTAACCTTGACTTGTTCCAGGTATGAACTTTAACCATTAGTCATGCTTGTTGAGGGAATTATGAGCTGAAGTCTGTACAAGTTGCCCAAGGCTTACTTGGAGGTTACGAGAAGTCACCTTTAGCATTATTAACAGTCTGGGATGCTGAAAACTGGAGCAAAACCTGAAAGGCCATGCATACCTTCAAACTTTTATACCTCTTTTAAATTATATACATTGATCTAGGAGTTATACTCATCTAATTTAATTGAGCATCTTACCCTGAAAATAATAATACAAATACCCGGCCATCCTTCAAGCTGATAATGTCAAATATATTGAACTCAAGAGCAAGGTTAAAAATTGCCCGAGGGACATAATTTGACATCAACTAAGAATTACAGGCCAATTTTACTTCTTAACAATTATTATAAAAAATTTACATCAATTCTGGTCAATAGATTGAAGAAAGTGTTAAAAGATTGTATACCTGAAAATCAGTGTGACTTTTTGCCTAAAAGATAGATAAGAGGTAACATGAGTGTTTTGTTAGATATAGAATTCTTTCAACCATGTACTGACAAACAGGCCGCTTTAATATTTTTGGATGTGGAAAAAGCCTTTGATAATTTGATTGGGATTTTATGATTAAAGTAGCACAGAACATGGACTTGGGACAGAACTTCTTGCAGAGTTTAAGATCGATTTATGTCCACAGATAATTGTGAATGGAGAATTGTCTAAATTTGTGAAATTCAGAAAATAACATATCAAGGATGTCCCTTATCTCCACTGTTGTTAATTTTGGTTTGGAAGTCCTTCTCAGAGACATTAGACAAGAGGTAAAGATAAAGGACTCCAAGTGAGTACCAAAACCTCAAGGCATGTGCTTTTGTTGATGATATGGTATTTGCATTGCAAGATCCCGTAACTGATATAGTCTGTGATGAGAAAATTGAAAGAGTTTGGTAAATTGGCAAGTTTTAAAATAAATAAAGAGAAGAAAAATGTTAGTTAAAAACGTGAATGAAAAAGAAAAAGAAATTGTGATTAATAGAACTGGTTTCAAGATTGAAAAAAGGTCAAATATTTGGGAATTTGGTTGACAACTATGAATTGTATGTTGTTGCAAAACAATTATGGTAAGATCTGGCAGGAGATCAAGTATGATATTGATAGGTAGAGTAAACTGCAATTGTCTGATGGGTAGAATCCGCGCCATTAAAATTTTATTTATTTATTTATTACACACATTTCTATGCCGCCAGTTCCCGAAGACTCCTGGCGGCTTACATAGATTAGTATTATACAATTTTGTGTAACTAACCCTGCCCCCCCACTGGCTGGTGATGTAGCATCCCGGCTTCTCCGCAGTTCCTGCTCCGCCCCCAGCAGGAGGGTCGTCTGCTTCCAACTTGCTGCTCGACTCACCCCATTTCCGCCGTAACTGGCCAGCTCCCAGCAAAGTGGTACCCGATTTATCTACTCGCCAGTTGTTATGTGCTTTCGAACTGCTGGGTGGGCAGAAGCTGAGGCAAGTGACGGGAGCTCACCCCGTCATGCGGAGCTGCGGACCGAACCTGCCAGAATGCTGGCCATTCTGGTCAGCATAACTGGCAGCACTAGTCCGCTGCGCCACTGCACCTCATATTTATATAATATGGTTTTCCTTTTCACACACAGTATAATTTTGCAGCACCTTTTGGAAAGGATAATGGGGCCAGTGCACAATGTATGATTTTGCTTTAATATCTGTTGGTGCCTTTTAGTTTTGCATCTGATCCTTATGTCCTTTGTAAAGATGGGAATCACCATGAACAAGCTCTGTACTATACAGTCCCGAATCAGAGCTTGCTTAGATCTGGATCCATTCCTAGTGGGGGGTTTTCCCCTCACTGCTCTCCATAATCTATTTCAAAATTCATTTGCTGAGCCAGAATTCTTCTTTCCCATTTTTGAACTATCTGTTGGCCAGTTTGCTCAAACAATTCTGTGTTCCTTATATCCAGACTTGAGCCTCACTTCCTAGTAACTTGCCTGTTATTTCTCTTCATGCAAAATCCTTATTAAATGACCCTATTCTTGAGCTGTTGCAGATCTGGATCGTTGCCTCCTTCAGAAGGAAGGAAGAGTCATGTTTAATTTTAGAAAGAGAGAAACGGAGTGCTGTATCATGAGCATCTTAAACAATGAAACCTTATTCCTAAGGTTCAGTGGACAGCTACCCAAATATTTATTATTTCTATGGTGATTTCTTACTCTTTATTTGGCAAATAAAGCATTTATCCAAAGGAAGATGATAAAATATCATCCCACCTTTCTAATACTTCCTTTCCTTTCTAGCAAAAAAAAAAATGAAAAAACAGGAAGGAGATTGTTTAAGGAGAAGGAAATCTGCATTAGGAAGGAAAGAAAAGACAATCAAAATAAAGCAGAGAGAGAGACAAGCCCTGTTTGGTTTTTACAATAAAATCTCATTTGGCAAGTGAATAGTCTGTCCTCAGCCAAGGTTTTTCTACAGAAAAAGCAGCAGTGCTTTGGGTTTTTTACTCATTCTTTAGTTTCTATTCTAACCAACAAATTAAAAATTATAACCCAGATCCATCCACTCACCCCTTAGATTCACATTCCTCCATCTTTATTTTTGTCTCAAAGACTAATTAAGATGTGCCAAGGAGATGGTATGTCAACAGCTATTTGTTTCTTCTGAAGATATCTGTAGTAACATGAAGTAGCTGTTACCTCCCTTCTACATAAAGTTTAGCATTTATGTGTGTTCATGTTCACTGTGACATATTGACACATGCATACATCTTTGTTTCTTAAATTTATATCCTGCTTTTTCATTCTAGAATTCAAGGTGGCCTGTATAATTGTCTCTTCTCCTATTTTTCCCCTCAACAAAAGCCCTGTGAAACAGGTTGAGCTAAGGGATTTTATTGGCCCGAAGTTACAGTACCTACTGAGCTTCCTAGGCTGAAAGTGGCCTAGAATCTAGGTCTTCCTGCTCAAGATCAACCCCTTAGCCAGTATAATGACAACAAGGACATCCAGATGTTGCATGACAACAAGGACATCCAGATACCTGGAATGCAGTGAATTTTTAAATATTGGACATTGTTTTATGGCAATGTGATATAAGGATAATTCACAAACTAATGCAGTATTAATAAAATATACGAGTTATAAAAACATGAAACACTACAGAGTGACATCAGTGACATCGTATTTCTCTAATTGTGGAGTGTAGAACATCAGAAAATGTATAATTGAAAAAAGGCAAATACAAAATTATCTCTAACTAAGAAAGGAGGAGCTTGGCAGGGCTCGTTGTTTAGAAAATTTAGTGACATCACAAAGAAAATTTTACAGTCCAAAGAGGTTTTAGTTTTAGAGAGAAAGAATATTCAGTGTTGAGAAATAGTCTTGGGGCTCAATAACTTAAACACTTTTGACTTTTAAAAGTCTTTCTCCTTGACCAAGTAGACTTTCTACTTGACTAAGGAAGATTTGTTCTACAGCTTTTTGTATTATATTTTATCTTATAAATGTGGCACTCCTACATACACATATGGATGCTTTTATACATATTTGTGTGCATTCAGACAATCAGTGTAGAGGACCAGACTCTTATTCAATAAAATGTGCAGAATAAAAAACTCATATTACTTTTTATTAGGGCTGTATTGTACTGTAAAGACTCAATAATCAAGCCAAATAGTATAGTCCATACTGTGTAAAAAAGTCATAATTAATATCCTGTCATTAAGTTGAACCTCAGTGGATGAGCTTAGACTAAACATTCATACTAAGTCAAACCTTCCCATTCTAGGCTTGGATAAGCACAATGATCTGATAGGGAATATTCTCCTCCTGAGATTTCAGAGGTAAATTTACCTAGTCTTAAGCCTCCTTTGAATGAGCATGCTGTTCGGTGCATGCTATTTTTCCTGTCTCTGGATCCTGTTTATTGTTTATCAGTTGCTTTTAATTCACTGTAATTCTGTTGTTTAAGTTTTGTTTTTCTTGTATTTTAAGATATGTTTACCTAGGATCACCACCTAGCTCTTCTTTTGGCTTCCAGACATTGCCTTATATTGCCTTTGGTTGAGATACTGTAAACTGTTAGTGGCTAAATAAGTCAAATCCTTCTCTTTCACCTTCTCTTTAAAATTTTGTTAAAACTCAGCATTTCAGAAATGAGTCTTCATTGGACTGGGTTAGAGCACAAGCTGGCCCCCTTTGGGATTTTTTAAAGGACATTTTGTACTTCTGCAGAGCATGTGATTTCTTGATGAAGTGATTTGGATGTTACCATAAACCGCAACTGATTGTAAGATTCTTACAATTCTCTCTTTCCCCTTCACATCTATGAAGAAAGAAATATGCTTGCTGTCATTTATGATGACCTTTAGCTTATCATTTCCATGGAATGCAACAAGGTAATGAAATAATAATGCTATCCTGCATTTTTATTGTTAAAACAGTCCCAGTTATAATAGCAATAGCTTGCCTGGAGAAGATTTCAAACATTAGATTGCAGAGAAACATTAGGTTGTAGAGTTGGTGCATAGCTAAGATTAACTATTGTTTGTCAAGTTTAGACAGAACAATCTTCTGTGAGTAATCAAAACAGAAGCAGAGCTTTCAATCCCCAGCTGGCTAAAGGAGAAGGAAGTGAGTAAGCCCAAAACAAAATTGAGCTTGTTTCCATTTTATTAAACCATGTCTCATCACATCTGCATTAACCCAAGACCTTGCTTTGACTCCATTTTTTTTGGAAAGAAACATAAAATCTACTGGTAGTTGGAATGATATCATTGCTTCTCTTGATGTTCCTCACTTAATATTTTGGATTTTGTTCAGTTCTTTCAGTGTAAAAATGGCTTTTATGCTAAAGATATTTCTATAAATACAGTTATATATCTTAAGGCAGAGGTACTACAGGTGTGTCTCCAGAGGTCCTTCTCAGTACTTTGAATTCAGCGGTATACAAATTTAATCAATAAATACTCACCTGTTGGTTACATTTCAGTAAATGCTTAGCTGTATGGTGTAGTACACCATCTCCCCTCTCTCCGTCCCCTTGTTCTTGCAGAACACAATAACTAAAACAGGCACATAGCAAGAATAATTAAATCATAACCAAAAGGTTTATGAAACTGATTAAGGACATGCATATTTAGAGAACTGTATGCTGGGAAGAGAGAGACTATATATTTTTTAACGGAGCATATAAATGCAGCCCAATGTGGTCTAGGTGCTTATAGGACAGACCTCATTGTATGAGTCTCTCTGGGGCAAGTTTCCGACACTACTTTCTTCCTGATTGCTTTATTCAGGATACAGCATCTCTCTGAGTAACTTGCCTTTTCTCCAGCTAAGCCTGGAGGGGCCATGATGATGTTTAATGATGTTAGTTATGCCTTCCACGGTCATGCTGTTTCTAGGAATAGATCCACTCAGACATCAATTAACATCTAATTGCTGGAATTACTCTTGTTACTCTGCTAGAAATGCCACAGAGATCAAACGGGGCCTGTTTGCAATTCTATTTTTAATTTAATGGAATATGGAGGTTTTTCACCCAGCAAATAATAATAGTAATAGTAATAAATTGATTTATTCAGAAAATATACAGTTCAGAGACCAGAATGTCTATAAGGGAATGAAATATCCAAGAATTTGCAGTAAATGAAGAATTTCATTCTTTATGCCATAACTTTTTGTCCAGTTCTTTCCATTACACACTGTTTTCTTCTTTGCTGTGTTTCTCTGAATGAACTTTTTAGTATATGGGGATTGGGGAAAGAGAGTTGAAATTAATTGCCAGTTTAATAGGATATGTATCAATACAATCAACTTTGGGATCACCTTCAGGAAAATGGCTTTTTGTTGTTTGCTTTAGTTCATGTTTGTTTAGTTTATTGTTTGTTTCTTCTGCCATGGGAACCAGCTCAGAACCAGATGACCAGATGAAAAATAAAGAGACAAGGCTGAATCTGACCAATCCTAGGTAATCATAGTCAACTGGTAGAGTACATTCTTTGTGCAATTCTGTTTCCAATTTCAATTTCTGGTTATTTCCAGTTAAAAGGATCTTGGCAATAAATGTTAACTTATGGCTTTATAGAATCATTGCCAGTCTGAATGAACAATATTGTGTAAAATATCCCAATAGTGCCATTCATTATAATTCAGATTCATTATAGACTCAATTATTAGAAAATGTCCATTGGATGGTTTTTGGAGGCTTCAGTTGTCTTCACATCAATGGCTGATGCTTTCCACCTCTTTTTGCATGTTAACTGCAACTACATAAATACACTCTTCACTGGTGGGATTTCAAAGAACATAATAATCCTAAAAATGCAGAACAGTGCATTGATTTGTATGGAATCACTTTGTGAATGGCATTCTCCAGCCTCTTCCATAAATGGGAGCATTCAAGCTGGTGTTTCTCATCCTGGAGACTTCCAGTTTTCTTGCAATTATAGTCTCCAGAATCTTGAGCCTGTTTTAGCTATTGGGAATTCCAGAAGTTGTAATCCCCAAAGCTCTGGAGGGCACCAGATTGGAGATGACAAAGCTACATGCAAACAGTACTCTAATGTGGAGTTTCCATCGTGACATTGTGTGTATTTTGAAGCTTCTCTGAATTACAGCTGTTTGGTGCAAAAGCCTCAGTGTTAATTAGGAATAGGTTTTCATAACTGAATTCAGTTAGTTTTCAATCCTGTGCCTTGTTTTTGTGAAGGCTGTGGGCTACATTCTGGCTCAGTTGCTCCATCTACAGATTATTTAGCTACTTTGTTCTCTGCATTCTCATTCTGCAAAGTGGCAAAGAATACTTTCATACAAGTACATTCATCATCGCAATTTCTGTGCTGCTCATCACCAGTATATGGATGTGTGACTCTTATAAAATTCAAAATTGCTTTGTATATTTAGTTACTGTGAGCTTCTCTGCTGTTATTATTGATTAACTAATCATGTTTGCCCTTGCAGCTACACAGTTTATGCCATCCATTTTGAGCAGATATAAAATAACACAGGGAGACATAGCGTGCATGTTTGTGTGCAGTGGGGAATATTTATTCTTCTCCTTTGAAATTAGTCTTTTCATTTTTATAGCATTTCTAAATTCTGAGAGGAACTTATTATAATCATCCAGACCCTGTATATTTTAGTGGGGAAGCACAGTTCTCCCCTTCCAGCAAGTAAAGGATAGATGTAGAAAATGAACTTGTGTAAAACAAACATGTTGCATTCAAAACACAGATGGAAAAGCAGGGCTGGCCAGGCTTCACATCTATGTAAGCAGTGCAGCC
>JANHZU010001251.1:127446-140923 GCA_032468055.1 Acrochordus granulatus
ATGTGTGCAATTCAGACCCATGAACACGCTTAAACATAGGTTGGAACTTTGTCCTTAGGATGAACCAAACACAAACAGACAGATTCCATTCAATGCAATGATTCTTATTCAGAATTTTATATTGGAGAGACCTATCAACCACTTTTTAGAAGATTTCAACAACATAAAACATCTGATTCATCTGCAGTACATTTACACCTTAAACAGCATGGGCATAAATTTCAAGACTGCAGATTCCAAATAATTGACAAAGAAATTAGCTTTCAAGAGGAATCAAAGAATCAATATATATTTGGACTTTAAATCCTTCCGTAAATCCTGATGGAGGAACCAAATTTCAACTATCTTCAATTTATGAAACACCATTACATCTATCAAAAAAGAACTATGCAGGAGGCTCTGTAATGTCGATGTGCTGAAAGATAATCAAGCTTTATTGCCCAACATCTCTGTTTATGTGAAAACCTCAGTGTCTCTTGCATCATCCTTTCCCCCAAACCCCTTACCTTCTGGTAGAAACTTATCACCCTGCTTAAACTGGCTGTGTAACCTTGTTATGTTTTCTCATTTTCACCACCCCCTTTTTAGAAATGTACATATTTCTTGACCATTCTTTTTTAATTTTAAATGGATTGAAAAAGCCTTCTGGATAGAAGGCAAAATGTCTCCAACAACATCTTGTAATTAAAGTCCAGTTGCGTTTTTAAGAAACAGCAAAACAATTTTTTGGCAGTTTTTTACTACTTATCATGACCTGGATTAATGAGAATATTCAGAGACAGATGATAAGAATGGTCTTTTTCCTTCTTCTTTTGTAGTTTAAACTACTCTCCCCAGATTTTTTGCAGACCTCAGAAGCCTTCTTAGCAGTTGCCAATTTCAGCAATCGAGTTAAAATTATTAATGATTTTAAATGGATGTGGGAAAGGGAGATTGTGAAAAAATGGCATTGTGTAACTATAACCAGTTTAAACCATATCCAGTTTAACATGCCACCTCCCACAAATTTCAAGAGCGATATACAATGAACTCATGATTTATATACTTCAATTGTGTGATAGAATTGTGGTTACTATCATAATTACTTCTCTTTTTTCCCAGGATAAATAAAGATGGTGAATGGGAAGGAAATTAGACTTGGAAGGAAATTGTATAAGAATAAATGGCAAGAATCAATGTATGTTTTCCTTTCCACTAGTAAGATTGGAATTTATATTTCTAAACAAACAAACAAACCACGTGGTTAATATTGATTAATGGATTACTTGCTATCAAGTCAATGCCAACTCTTAACAATCATATAGACAGATCTTCTCCAGAACGATCTATCTGCAGCCTGACTCTTCAGATCTTCCAAAGATACTAAAACAAACAGACACCTATGTCAGACAGCAGCAGTAGAAAAAAAAAGCATGGAGGTGGATAATCACTTTAGTAACACGACAAAGTTAGCATTTCATAGTGGGGAGGAGAAGACAGTAGCAAACTCCTATATTTTGCCAAGAAAACCAACCACATGGCTAATCCTAATAAAGATATGGTTCAACAACACTGCTTTGATAATTTGATGACTGTTCAATTGGCCTTCACAACGTTTCAGCCTCCTTTATTTCTAAAGAATCCACCATTTTTAGCTCACTGATGGAAATAAAATGTTAAAAGCGACTGAATATCTTTTTATTCTTTCTTCTTTCATTTCCCTGTGTAATTTGGCTAAATTTAGATGGTGTGCATAGCCATTTCCGAAATGGAAAGATGATGCAGCTCTGTAATATCAAGTGGTTGTTCTCTCAGGCTCAGAAGCCTATCTAGACAGCTGTAGTTCCAGATGCTTGAAGGTGGGGTAGGAATGCTACATAATAGTAGTTTATTATTTGATGGAAAGGTAATATGGTCTCATAACTCATCTAGTTTAATATCTTGATTTAGCAATATGTTATATTTCATAAAAATTACAATTATGGAAGTCTATGTATGGGATTTATCAGCACATGAATAACCTAGCAGTTTATGCTGTAAAACTATCTGGCAATAGGAATAATCAGAACAAGTGAACACTAGAAAAACTATGTTTCCTGGTAAAGAGTAAAAAGTAAGCCTATCATATCTGAATTGCAAACATCTATGGGACACTAAATGTTAATAAATAGTTGGAATTTCCTGTATTTTTCTGCTGCCATCTAGTGATTGTCTGGATTTTTACTGGTTTCAATATGATAGCTATACAAGTGTGAGTGTTGTGTGTGTTTATGGGAGAGAAAGTGAGAAATCTCTACTAGGTAATTTGTGGATTTGGAGCAATGGCTGAATTTCTTTCTGTCTCTCATTTACTTTGATCTAGGCTTTCATTTTTTCCCCCTATTTTTTTCTCTGTTCTTTCAGATAACCTAGCCTGTAATTCTAGGTCCTGTTCTCTTTTCTTTCTCATCCACCTGAGGAGAAGCAGAGGCATTTTGGTGATTTGGGACAGCTGGATGCAAACTGGATATAACATCAGTTATAATATTGTCTTCTTGAGGGCTGTTTGGAGGCTTAGCAGAAAATCTTTCTGACAGCCCATACAGATGATGTCAACTCAATTTTTAAAGCTGTCAAGTGAGATGACTGACTTGATGCCAGCTCTATCAATATTGATGCCATTAAGATTCTGTAATCTTTGTAGTTTCACTTTAGAGTAGAGATGTACGCAGATTTCACTATGAACCCTGCTGGGAGGAGATTTGATATTTTTAGTCTCAACAGATCCAGAGTGAGAAGAGTTATAACAGCAACAAAGTTGGTGTAGCATTCAATCTACTCCTTCCACCCCCCAAAATTTCTAACCAGCTATGAAAATGTATAAAGTTTAGGGAAAATATATGAAGGTTGGGGTTTTTGAGCTTTTGAGACCATATCATATGGTCTCCTGGTCAGTTCAGATTAGGTTGGAAAGATGCAGCCTCTGGAGGCAATCCTGTTCTGAGTGACAGAATGAAAAATCCAGGAGCCTTCATATTTTTATACTTTATGTCTGAGTTTTTAATTAAAAATCTCCATAAATTTTTAGAAGTGAATTTCCTACTGCAAAATGAGCAGGAAAATGGATTGTTTTTTTTACTGATCCTCAAAATCCCTACTTGACAAGAAAAAAGAGTTCTTTCTGTTCCATTTCACATTCACTTTTACAAATTGCTTTGTATCAAAGTCAAATAAGACCACAACTGAAATAATTTTACTTTTAATCTTCCCATTTTTCTAGAGACTATAATTAATGATGGGTTACAAACTTTCTAATGCATCCACCTTTGAAAATGTACTTGTATGTTCTTTTGAGATCTATTGGATAAATACTATCTAGCTTTGAAGATGTAATGGTGTCTATTCTATCAGTTATCACAAAATGTCCTTGATCCATATCCTTCACTTTGTGACAGTTTTTGAGATTTAGCCTTTGAATGAATCCCCATCAATCCCCTTTAAAAATGAAGAATGTTCAGATGAATTATCTAGAGATATTAACTTTCATTCTTATCAATGCACTCTACCTGGGATTGCCTTTAAGAGCTCTTAGAAACCACAGTTGGCACAAAATGCAATGGCCCTCTCGTTAAGTGACTTTACACACTATAAACGTAAACCTATGCTTTGGGCCTTGCACTGGGTGCCAGTAATTTTCTAGTGCAATTTACAAAAAACTAGTTTTAATCAATAAAGCCCTTTATAGCTTGTCCTCAAGGAATCCTCAGACCATATCCTTCAGTCAGAATCAGCTCATCAGTTGGGAAAAATTGCCGATAATTGATAAGTACTATGAAAATTGTGGTGTGTGTGTGTATGGGTGTGTAGGGGTATTTATATATAAGTCTAGGAGATGATACTTCTTGGTTGTGGAACAGCTTTCCATAGGAGAGATGGGTTCTGCTGGGTTTCTGGAAGTTCATCAAAATAGAGCTATTCCTGAGGACATTCAAAAAATTTAACAACATGGCAGCAATTAAATTGTTATAGTGATGCTATTCTAATTTTAAATTAATTTAAATGTTTTTCATGGTTTTACTATTTTTTATATTGTATTGTGGATGTTTTATTTCTGAGAAATAATGAAAATATAAGGTTGTGGAGTCTAAAAATCTAGTAAATGATAACATTTGGTCTGCTTCCCAATAAATCTGCTCCCAATTCTATGCTTTTGTGTTATGTTTAATTGTACACTAACCTATTGATTTCTTACAGCATCCTAGTGACTTTCTGCAATAAATTCCATATCTAAGGCACTATTCTTTCTTAATTTAACTTCATCTCACCATTTCTTAGAATGGAGATTATATGAAAGGGAGCTAGACTTAGCGAGATGGAAGAACTGCAACTTTCTAGTAATGGACTCCAGTAGTCATGTTAATCAGTCTGATATCAATGATAGTTTAATTCTGGTATCCTGGTATCAGCCTTGTAAGGTAGTCCAGACAAGAAGCACATCCAGATTAATTAATTCTACTTTATTGTAAGGTTACAGTAACAGAATTCTGCATGTCTGAAAGTATATTTCTTCCCCATCATGTTTACAGCCCATGAAATTAGGAAGGAGATATTTGCCATGTCCAATTCCTTCTGCAGGCTAAGTTGACTCTTATCTGACCATCACCTGGGTGACAGCTCTTCCCCCATCTCCCAAAGTAATTCCCAAATGACATTAAACTAAGCCTCTATTTTGTTCTGTTTCTCATTTTATTTTTTCAGTATATTATTTTTATTTATTGTATATTGCCCTCCCTGATATCTATCAATGTGATACATTTATATATTTCATATACTCATTAAAACATTGATAGCACATGTTTTACACACATACACATACATCACATCACATTCTTTATATAGTCTGACATATGTTTTCCCTTCAAAGATGATTTGAAGCCCTTCTGCTTTGTCTTTCCCTGTGGCTCACAATGTACTTAGGACAAACTGATGACCACCCCATGATGGGAGGAGGCAATAAAAGGCAGGAGAGAAAGATAGTCTATAAGAAGAAGCAAGACTGAAAGGTTTTAGCCAGTATTTACTTTTCCTATATTTCTTACAATTCAGATTTTAGGAACATATGAAAGATTGTAAAATTATTCATGCACTTTTCATGCTATGTCTTACTTCTATTTTTCAGTACAACTCTGCTTTACAAATTTGAATTTCCATTCCTTTTATTGGACTACATACATTTAGATTTAAAAATAAATCCATTATTATCCCATCACTGCTTCCATATCCCATCCTTCTCTCTGAAATTAGTTAAGGCTTTGTATTAAACAGTTATGACTTAACCTAAACAATGATTTAACTACACATGAAAGCTCATTAAATCCAAAGAAAATGTATCTACAGGGTTTTTTGAGCCTCCTGAAACAATAGATTCAACAAAATATCAAGTGTTTCAGTGGATAACAGATGTGATTTTTCAAGGAAAACAAATCCAATCCAATTAAGAATTAATATGAAATAAACTTAAAATATAGCTAACTTAACAGGTTTAAAATAGAGGCCCAAAACAAGTGCTTCATGTTATAGATGTATAGATGTTAAATATCCATCTATATTAAATTGTGATTTGTTTTTAAAAAATACAAATCATATAAGAAACAAGAGCTTTAGCGTGAAAGTACTGTTAAAGCCATTGGATATATTTAATCTTTAGGTACTGAAATGTCAAAGCTGTAATGTTAAGAATGATTACTAGGGACTAAACTGAAGACAGAAGAGCTTCTAAATAAATGTTCATAATATTGCTTAATTGTATGCCAATGGACACTTCTTTGGGACTAGTCCCAATGAACATCCTATCTAAGAGAAGTTGCATGGAATTAAGTTATACATTATTAAATTGGTTAGAGACAGAAAAGTGAATAATAATCATAATAACACCTGAACACTATCAAAATTGACAGTCACCATCATTCAGTTGCAAAAGGGTGCACTAATGGGAACAGCTTACATCCTGTGATGATGCCTTTAACATCAAAGAACAACATCTGCCTATCCCAGATATTTGAGAAGGACTTGGGAGGTCGACAAAAATGCCAAATCTAGTCTAAACATCTGGCTGACTGAGCACTGAATCATAATCTGCCAGTGAGGCTCTACCTTGATGTGGTTGTGGGCTTGCATGCTGTGAGGAGGATGAGAGCTATGTCAGAGGCTCAACCATATCAGATAGGTCTTATCAGAGGAGCCAGACAAAATGTGCTCACCAACAATCTGGTGAGATGTAATTTTCAGAAACCCATACCGGATCAGTAGTTCAACAAGGACCATACTAGATTTCGGAGTTCCTGGACATCAGGTGAAAAATGGGTTACAGGACTCAGGATTATTGACTAAGCAATCAGGGCTAGCAGCTGCAGGACTACTGGAAGAAAAGGTGTCTATCCATTGCAAATGTACAAAGATGGAAAAAAAAAATAAATGATATGTTATTACAAATCAAGTTCAACAAGAAGAGAGTATCTGAAAAGAATGCACCAATTCTGAAAAGCTCAACATCCAGAATCAGAAGTAACAGAGACTAGCACATCAACACTGATTTATAATATGAAATAAAATATTAATAGAAGTAGAAATTGGAAGAACTGCAAAGTCTATCCAGGGCAAGGATCAATGGAACAATGGAAGATATGGTTGCCAGTCGATGCACATAGACCAGGAAAGATTATTATCAAAAGAGGAATCTTTCAAGAAAACTTGCTATTACCATTACTGTTTGTTACTGCATTGATTTGTCTGGCAAGCTATCAAATATCAAAAACTTCTACCAGGCTATCCCACTTTCTTTACATGGATGATCTGAGGCTGTATGGAAAACACCAGCTGAAATAGAATTGCTGCTCAACAATGTCTGTATAAATAATCAAGATATTGCAATGAAGTTTGGACTGGACAAATCTGCCATCCTCACCATCAATAGGGGAAAACTAGTGAAAACAAAAGGAATCAAGAGGCCTTTGGAAATAACATCAAGAGTCTAGATGAAGACAATCACTACAAATACCTGGGCATGCTTCAAACCAACAACATCAATAACACTTCCCTCAAGCCAAGTGGAGTCAATCACTGGGATTGTCAATATACTTTTAAGAGTTTTTGGACTCCCATTCGAGCTCATCATCAAAGAATAACAGTTCTAAATTCTCTCCAAGTCTACAAAAATGAACATGCATTGCACTCCACCCTGCCTATATAGCTGTCCATCTGTGATTAATTCCTCTCCCTACAACCACCCCATATTTAGTTTTGGAGCAACTGGTAAGCTGGTGGAAATTCTACACTCCTATTGACCAATGGGGGCCAGTCCGACAGATTTTAATTATTTCTCTGGCCATTTTACTCTTCGCATGGCCAACAATCATTGTGACTACAAAATTAAAGATGTGTCCTTCTGCATGACGGTGTGAAGCACCTGCAAGTTACTATTCCCTCACCTAACCATCCATTTGTGTTCCCATAATCTTGTGGCCAATTTCCTTCTCATTTGGCCAACATGGTCAAGGAAGCAATCCATACACGGGATATGATAGATTACACCTGCTATCTTCCCATTCAGGTGGTCCTTACACTGCATAATTTGTCCTTGTATAGTTGCCTCTGGGCAGTGGGCAATGCCCATCTGTAAATCCCAAAAGATGTGTTCTCTGGCTTCTGAAATGTTCTGTATGTATGGTAGAGTATACCAAACTGCTGGTCTTTTCCCTCCTTCCCTCTCCTCCCCAATTTCTGTGATGCTTCACAAACACCTTGTCAAGAATGCTTGTGAGCATTCAACCTAAACTGGTCCCATAGGTACTTGATCTCTGATCTCCTTGCTTCATGGGTGCTGTAATGTGTCTTTACCCTGCTGTAGAATGCCCTAACACAGATTTTCTTATGGGATAAGGGATAATTGCTGCGGAAGTTGAGGATTCATGATTGCTTTATGGTACACCATGGTTTCAAGCCTCCAATCTGCTTGTCTGCTAATAAGTACATCCAAAAATGATAATTTTTCATCCATTTCCTCTTCTACCAAGAACTTTATATCCAAGAAGATGGAGTTCAATAGATTGTGGAATTATTTCATCATATCCCTCTTAATGATGACAAATATGTCATCCACATAGTGGCATCAGAATCTTGGTTCATTAGCCCAAAAAGCCTAAAGTAGTTCCTGTAGTACTACTCCTGTAATACTGCCTCTGCAATCACCTCAAAGACTGGATGCCCCGTGAGCATCTCCTTGACTTATTCATATACTTCCCCTTTGAATGTAAAGAAAGTTTATTGGCAAAACTGTAATATATCCATAATATATGTCTTTGCCAAATTGTTATGCTCTTCATTATACAATTCCTCTAATTTTCTATGTATTACTTCACTTGCCAACTTGGGGGGGTGGATGTAACTTCCATCACTTGAAACATCGGTATTTTCAGTCTTGTACGACTGCCAGCTTTAACATTTCTGTCTCACTTGCACATAACATTGCTGCAACTACCTTTACAACTCTCTGCAACTTTATTATGTGAAGTGTTCCTTGGGCTAGTTGCACAACAGAAGTTGAACTGTTAGCTTTTTCATAATAATTACTCAGCCAATAGCAGAATAACACTAGCATTACATCAAATATAGACGTAGGATATGGAGCCATGGCATTCTCAAGAGACTAAAATACTAGAAAAGTTATTAATTTTTTTCTCCAACAAACAAAGGCTGCATACTTATAAAACCTATTTCTCAAATATCCTTTTCAACAAACTTTTTTCAGTTATCTCCTTTGTTAAAGAGGGAGAATGCGACAACACAGAATGTGTGCCCTGGAGAAAATACTATGCTAGCACAGGGATGAAAGTTTTACCATTGTTGCCATACCTATTATATTTAAGATATTAAATAGTCTATGCAATGAACATATTTTAGCTTAAGAAATAATATTTCTTAATGACTTTTTTCCTAAGGGGAAGGAGAAAGAAAAGATTTGTTTCTCAGGTTGATGACGAACAAGATCACTTGGTCCAATTTTCTAACATTTCAGAATTCATAAATCCAATGTATAAAAAAGTGATAGCTTGGAATCAATACTTCTGGATCCCATTTGAGATCCACCCAGCATAACAGTATCATTCCATTGTATATTCACAACATTTCCCAGGCAAGGCTATATCAGCTTGCCTGAAACTAAAAAAACAAAACATTTTTTTAAAAAGTTATTTAAACCACTATGGATTTAATTGACTGTAATAAAACTACCTAAATTTTCATCTTGACTAATCATGTGGCTTAATTTCAGTTTTAGGTTGGCAATTCCTATCCTCCAATATAAGATCAGCATTATGGATCCATTCCCTGGCTTCATTAAAGCTCTATAAGAATCTGGCTGGTTTTAAACTGGGATCAGAGCAAGCTAAGCCATTTTCTGAGTTTGGTGGGGGGGAGAGTATTTCCATTTGTGAAACTATCACTAGTGATAATATTATTTATTCCCCCCTTAAATGTTTGAAAGACAGTTTATGAAAAGGAATCTTTCTGATTATAATTATCATGTCTCCCAACTAAGAGAGTTCTACTGATTACAAAATGTGACAAAGTTGAAGATAGAGAGCTTCCTTTGTGGATGGGTAAAAATGCAAAGAGGAAGAACAGATGGCACTTGAACTATTGTGGAGCAAATAATACAAAAGGCACAAGGTTGCGACAAATTCAAGAGCTATCAAACAAGCAGCAACAGAATAAAAAGTATTATATACCTTGGCAGTTACAAACTCCACAAGAACCTTATAGTACCACAAGGCATATTACTGAAAAAAAACACTGTGTCAAGATGTCATTATTGTATAGTGACTCCAACAACATCTGCCAAGGATGGTGCTTTCCAACAGTACTTTCCTTTTGATAACCAGAGTAATGGCAGTTGGTGCCCAATAGCTCAAGCTCTATGCTTTGTGGGCTCACAATTCTTAAAGGTTTGCACATGCATCGCCAAATCTACTTATGGGATTAGAATGTCACATCTGTTGGTTTGACATTATTTGTAATAAAATAGACAATTTTATAGACATAAAAGACTGACGTCTTTCAATCATGTCCTGTATACAATAGCACCATACAACAGAGCTTTTATCTTTGCTTCAAACGTTTGTTTAAAGGAAACAATGCCAGGGCTAAAACTTCTGCATTTATCCAACTTTTAAAAACTTTAAGGAGCCTGATTTGCTTTGTGTTTTATACTGGATAAGTTTTTCTTCAGAGTTCCTTCTGATTTGCTTTTGGGGTGGATTGGTCTACAGGCTCCTTACTGATAAAATTAGCAGACATTTCTCATTTTACACTGAAAAATTGGAAGAAGGGCTGCTTACATATCATCTAAGGTCTTTATTTACAATTGCCAATAATCAACTTTGCTGAAGAGCACATCTTGCTAAGTTATTTAATTTCAAATGGTAGAATTTGAAATATATTCCATTAATTTAATTGGCTGTGATGTACATTGTGGAAGTCTAAGCCCTGTCCCATCTATGCAGGGTCACAATAGCACCCTCTAAATAAACTGCTGGTTTGTGGATTATAGTTAGAGCCAACCATCTGAAGTTTCACGGCTTTCAAATATTCTTCATGAATATTATTTGAGCTCCCCCAATGATTTACTTCAGAAATCTTCTTTATATTGCCTTTGTTTATCTTAGCTGTTAACTATCTCTACCAAAACAACTTATGAACAGACAACATGTAACAATGTATACATCCTTCAGTTCCCCATCCACTTTAGAAAATCTGCTCAATTTTACACAGCCATCTGTAAATCTTCATTATTCTATCACTTTTCAGCTTCGGTGCTGTCTCCCGTCATTGCTGATGGCCATTTGTAAAAGTAAATGGACAGGGGAAGTGTCACACTCCTATACAGTATACCGAAACAAAATGATTTATATTTTGTTTTTTCCTGTTTGCTTTTCATTATATTTCAAGTACATAAGGAAGCATGAACTTGCTTATTGTGATCATAGAGATCCTTTAGTATTCAACCTTTTATGAGATTCTGGCTTCAAAATGTAAGTGCTCCCTGGAAGTTTTCATCAGTAGTCAGGCTATTGTATTAGTAAAAAGCTTCTAGAAATTCAGAAGCTACAGAGAAGATGCTAATTCTTAGCATGACTAAAATCAGAATTCTTCAAGAACTAGAAAACCTAAAAGAAATTACTTCCAGAGAGCAATTATTTTTATGGCTAGGAATCTTTAGATGCAGAATGTTTAAAATAATAATTATAATAACATATAACAAATTATAATAATGATTGATATTTGTAAGCCACGTAATCACTGAATTATTGCGGTATGTCGCACAGTCAGCCAGGTATTTAGAATGGATTTGGCATTTTTGTCCACCAATTGAGCCCTTCCTGAGGACCTGGGATAGGCAGATGTTGTTCTTTGATGGTATGAAAGGTATTGTTGCAGGAGGTAAGCTGTTCCAAGTAATGTTGGCTTTTGCAATTGACTGATGGCGACTTTGTCAATGCCGATGGTGTTCAAGTGGTGCTCCAGTTATTTTGGAATTGCACCCAAGGCCCCTATTACTATTGGTACCACCTTTGCTTTTTTTCATCACAGTAGTTCTATTTCTATTTGTAGGTCTTTGTATTGTATTATTATCATTATCACATGATAAAGAAATAATGATTTATTGATTACTAACAACCTGGAAGATTTATGAAGATGTATATTTGATTTAGATGAAAAAACTATGTAGTCTTTATTGTATTTCATACCTTACATCCTTTTAACATTTTTATATAGCATTATCTGCTTATTAGCTGTCTTAGAAAATAACTGTGTACTTCTAATAATGATGTTGTTCCCATATCCAACTGGATACATTTTTTTTTCTATTTAAGCATAATTACAATGCCATGATTGGAATTAGTTGTATACTTTCTGTTTTTACTGCTGAAGACTTTGAGGCTCCAGTTTAACAAGTAAGCCTATGTGAAAGTACGGAAGATCAGGGAGCCACTGGTTTCTCCCAGCCTGCCCATTGCTATTTCTGCTCCCCTTTCAGCCATTCTCAATTTGAAATATTTTAGTGTCAGAAGGAACCAGGTTTGAAGGCTAGTGAAATAGTATTTTCTCAACTATGAAAGAGAAAATCCAACTAATGTCTGGGATCCTATTTAATGTTTGGGATCCTATTTAAGTGACAGAAAACTGAAGCCTGAATGACATAACCATTTGCTGCAGACAATTTTAAACTTTTACGTTTACTGCTGCTGTTTCATGCATGAAATTAGAGACAATCCTTGAAATCTCAACTAGCTGACATGTCTCCAATAAATTCCCAAAGTTAAATTATTTCTGGGGGTAAGACATAATAATTTTTCATGCATGTGATATCATTTAATGTCTTTCCCATATTATCATAGAATTTTGAAATCTCAAGCATCTGGATTTTCTATTAGATTCAAATATCTTTACCAAACAGATATTGACAGATTACTTTCCACATAGTGTGATAAAGCCATCCTATTTGAAAGACAAATTTATTTTTATAGTCTGCTGTGAAGCTTTTACTAAAGGCCAATAATAACAAATGCTGGTGCTGTTTTGATGATTTTATGAAGCCAGAACAAATGTAAAATTATAACTATTCAGCCTTGTGTTTAGGACTATTATTAATTATACAATATGAGAACTTTGTTAAACTCTTTCTGGGGAATTATACATTTGCTGCATTGTATACAGGAGATTAATTTCCCGTATAGCTTCAGGTTAACAAATGGCGGAATGACCACTGAAGGGTTATTCTACCACTGATATAGCAGGACCTATACAAAATGCAGATAATTATTGATGAAAAATACTACTTTTGGACTACTGGACTTCATTGGACTTTTTCAGCCTGGATGCCACAACATAGAAAGTTGTTGCTGCAACTGTGTGTTCCAGCAACTTATTTTTATTTGATTTTAATCCAGCCTTTATGACTTTATAAGTAACTCAAGGTGATGAACACACATAATACTCCTTCTTCCTTTGTTCCCGAGAACAATGGTCTGTGAGGTGTGTTGGGCTGAGAGAGTGTGATTGACCCAAAGTCACCCAGTCATTTTTTCATGCCTAAGGAGAGACTAGAACTCACAGTCACCTGGTTTCTAAGCCAGCATCTTAACTACTACATTAAATTTAATTTAGTGCTTTGCTATCTTCTTAAAACAATAGACTGGGAAAGACTAGAGAGCTCTTCAAGAAAATTGGAGAAATCCAGGGAAGTTTTCATGAAAAGATGAATATGATAAAGGACAAAAATGGTAGCGACCTAACAGAAGCAGAAAAGATTAAGAAGAGATGGCAAGAATACACAGAAGACCTCTACAACAAAGATCTAAATGTTCCCAATAACCATGATGGTACGGTCACTGACCTAGAGCCAGACATTCTGGAGTGTGAAGTCAAGTGGGCCTTAGGAAACATTGCGAACAACAAAGCT
>JANHZU010001252.1:20862-32351 GCA_032468055.1 Acrochordus granulatus
AGAATTACAGTGGAAACGTGGAATATGAGCAGCATGAATATGGGAAAGCTCAACACAGTGAAATAAAATGGATCAACTACACACTGATGTCTTAGGTGTCAACGGACTGTAATTTGATACTTCCAGTCAGATGATCACAACGTTTACTATCCAGGACATGAAAAACCAAGAAGGTTGCTGTGAGGAAAATAAGAGGAAGGAGTATTAAGTATGTTCATCACTTTGAGTTATTTATAAAACTAATAAAGATGAGATAAAAATAAATCAATAAATAAAGATAAAGAACAGCTTTGTTTCACAGTCAGGAAGAACACAGCAAGAATACTACTTGGATACAATACAGTTAATGATCTAAAAACATCAATTTGACTTGCAGACAACTCTTCAATGTGACCATTATCCAAATTTATGCTCTACCATGGAGGTGGGTTATGAGTTTTATCATCATATATAATTTGAAATCAAGAGAACATATAAACAAAACATAAAGACTGGAATGCTCACAATGGAAACAATAAGGAAGATAATTGTGCGTATGACCTAGCAAATCAAAATGAAGCAGAAGAACTTATCCATTCCCGCCAATCCAATGATTTCTTCATTGCTAACCATCTTCCAACAACCAAAGCAAAACTATGTTTGGTGACATAGATATCACCAAAGAGTACACAGAAATTAAAGTACTATATTAATGAGACAAAGAGATGGAAGAGCTCAGTCATAAGCACAAAGGCATGGCCAGGGGCTGACTGTGGAACCACTCATTGGCAAGTTCCTAATAAAACTAACGAAGAAGAAAAAAACAATCTGGTTTCCAGAAAATGGTTCTGAGCACATACCCATAATTTTCAAGGAAGATATCAGGAATTGCTTTGAAGACCTGAACTTCATCAATTGGGAACCAGAAGAACTGTGGAATGAATTTAGGGAAGTTGAATGTGGAAAGACATTTGCCACAGATCAAAAAGCAAATGAAAACAAAGTGGATGTCAGAACTGATCGTGGGAATTGCCAAAGAGAGAAGCTAAAAATCAGGATCTTAGGAACGAACAAAGAATTTCAGAGAAATTGAGAAGAGACAAGAAAGCAGGAATATAACAGCTATAAGGATATCAAAAATGAAAACACATGGAAAAACAAGGAAAATCTTTCAAAAGATCTCTGAACTCAGAAGGTTTGTAAGTCAACCAGTCATATGTTTGATATGGACAGCTATATAAATTGAAATTAAAAAATAAACCTTCAAATTATATGCTAAAGGACACCAATGGATAGATAGTAATTGATTCAAAGGTGACCAAAGAAGGGAAGAGTACAGTATCCAATGGTCCCTACACTTCTGTTGTTTAGAAGAGCTGTGGAGACCTTTTGTTCGACTGATTTTATTGTAATTTCTTTGGTTGTTGTGAGCCATCCAAAATCATTAAGAGTCAGAGGCCATACAATTTAAATAAATTATTAAGATAAAATATAGAACTGGAGAAAGATTTTGGAAAATTGTAAGAAACAACTGGAAATATACTGGGCATGTCACGAATCGTGTGACCCCAAAATCTTGTTTGAACTCCCTTGAGGCCTCTCAGACTGCATTACTAAAACATATCACCAAATAATGGCTATTTTATTTTTTCCATGATTCTGTAGCCCCAAAGTTAAGGAAAATAGGTGTATTAAACCACAAATACACAATGTTTTTTACAGTCAAACAAAACAAAGGTCCCAATGATTTCAAAATGCCATTTCCAGTTTCACCTCCCCTTCTGTCTCTCTGCAACCATCAGAACAAGGCTGTTGAAAGCCTGTTCCCAGGTTACAAAATCACCACCTGCCTGAAATAAGCACAGCAGACACAGCAAGGCATCAGGGCTGATTTTGTTGGATTTCTCTGGCACCACTGATTATGGGGACCTTGCTGGCACAGTTCAATGGGCTGGGAATTAGGGCCATGTTATGGGAGCCAAGTGGTGGTAGAAATCCTTGGTTACAGAGGGGTTGACACTTTCCCCTAGTGTTCAGATAGTCCCAGTGGCAAGCAGGGTCTCAAGCCCAGGTTCAGACAGAACACCTGCTGTTGTCCTAACAGAACTGGAAAGTCTACTTTAATATTTAATCTAACATGAGCTAATAAGCTCATATATGATTACTGAAAAAACTATACAAGGAACTATTACTGAAGATGGCTCTGAAGGTACACCTGGTACAGAATACATTTACTTGATTAATAAATAGAGGGTGTAATAGAGCTACTTTGGATTCCAAAGCAGCAAGCATGCATGGGCACGGGCACCTCTCTTTAACTACTTAAATATACATCACTGAGGAGCAAGCTGGCCTGGCATATGTCACCAAGGCCTGGCTGACCCTGGAAGGGAGCATTTGCCTTTCGGAGATGTGCCCAGCCAGGTTGAGGGTTTGGTACCAGCCAAGACCCCTGGACAGAGGAGGCAAGGTGGCAGGAGTCATCTGAGAATCTCTTCTCACCTTCAGGGGCCTTGCTTCCTAAGTTTCCAGCTGGGAGCTCTGTTCCTAAAGCTAGGTTCATGGGATCAGTTGGGATTGTTGTTATTGTACCAGCCTTCCTGCTGCTTATTAACGTCCCTGCCTGAACTGCTGGAGACTACCTCAGGATTGGCGGTGGAGTTCCTCAAGCTGATGGTGCTGGGGAACTTCAATCTGCCGTCCCTGGATTTGGCCTCAAGGACAGCCCAGGAATTCATGGCAACCACATCAGCTAGGGCCTTTCCCAGATCACCCAAGGCCCAACTCAGGACAGTGGTCACACACCAGATAGGATTTTCTTGTCAGAGCGCTGACATGATCTGGTGGGGGATCTATCATTATCCTGTTATAGTCAGATCATAACCTGACATCCTTGAGATTCTCATTTGCTGCCCCACACTGCTGGACCTATTTGAGTGGTCCATCCCTGGCCACTGATGGACTCAAATGGAAACTGGGGAATATCCTGGGGGTGTTGCTACAAGGTTCTGCTAAAGCTCTGGCTATGTCCTGGAACCAAAGAGTTGCTGAGGCTTTGGATAGGACTGCGCGTGCACGGCTTCTCTCAACCCATCATGCCCGACACTCCCTGTGGCTCAGAGGAGTTGCGAGTTTTTAAATGGGTAAAGAGATGCCTAGAGCACCACTGGAGGAAAAGGGATGAATCCAACCAGATGCGAGCTAGAGCCACCATTAAGGCCTACCTTGTGGTGATAAGAGTAGTGAAACATTATTTCTCTGCTCTTATTGAATCTGCAGTGTTACCCGACAGGCTTGTTCAGGGTCATCTGGTCTCTCTAGGGATGGGAGAACTTGGGTGAGCATCTTCAAGGCCATGCAGAGGAATTTATGGAACATCTGACAAAGTCATATGGATTCAGTCCCTGTTGGAGCCCACATATGAGCAGGTCCATTTGAGATCCAACATTTTGATCCTGTTGGACCTATGAAATAGACTGGGCTATTGATGCTATCAGTGCAATCATCTGTCAGTTAGATCCTTGTTCCAGGAAGTGATGAATTCCTCAATGCAAGAAGCAACATTCCTGTAACTTTTAAAGAGGACCTGATCCACTTCCTCTCCAAAAAAATACTGCTTGACCCCACTCGTCTAGACAATTTTTGTCTGGATTCCTACCTTCCCTTTTTAGAGAAGGTGGTAGAAAAACTGGTTACATGGTAGTTTCAGAGGGTCCTGGATGAAATGGATTATCTGGACCCCTTTTAGTCTGGTTTCAGGCCCTATTATGGGGAGACAGCATTGGTTGCACTTGTGTTTGATCTCTGGCAAGAGTGGGATGGGGATAGTGCATCCATCCTTGCTCTCTTTGACCTCTCAGCAGCCTTCGATACCATCGACCATGGTATCCTTTAGGCCAGCTGTGGCATTGGGCTAGGTAGCACAGTCTTGCGATGGTTTTCCTCCTTTTGCCAAGGCTGGTCCTAACTGGTGTTGATTTGGACTACTGCAATGTGCTCTACATGGGGCTATTCTTGAAGAGCATTTGGAAGCTACAGCTAGTGTAGAACTCAATCAGTTCTTGGGGCCCCTAGGACAGCCCACGTTACACCACTGTTCAGCGAACTGCTTCTGGATGCAATTCAAGGTGTTGTTTTTTAACCTTTAAAGCCCTTCATGGCATGGTCCTGGTTTTCTGAGGAGCTGTCTCATCCCAATGGGATTGATCTGCCCCACCTAGGCTAGCAGAAGAGGCATGCTACAGACCCAGTCAGTCAAGGAATTGCAGCTAGCAGGGTCCAGGAGAAAAGTCTTTTCTACCATGTCTCCTGTTCTGTGGTACACCGTGCCCCCCTCCAAAAGGGCTTGAAGACTTGGCTCTGTCAGCTGGCTTGGGGCCCCAATGGGGGTATGTTATCTTGGAAGTGGTTAATGTACCTCCCTGTGTGTATCTTGCTCCCCTCCTTTTCATCTTGTTAATTTTGAATCAATTTTAATGTCATTATTATGTTTTATATATCTTGATCGTAAGCTGACTTTTGCGAGATCAGCATGTAAGTTCAATAATTAGCTAGCTAGCTGTGGAAGGCAGCAAATGACCCCCTGTAATTCTGATGCTGAAAGGGCTTTACTGCTTTAGATTGCCTTCAATGCAAGAGGGGACATTTTGAATAAACTTATTTTAATGTTTGATTCATTTTCTGGGTTTACTGTTGATGGGTTTTTTTTGAAGATTGGGTTATTCTGTGCAGTGGTTTCCTTCAGGAAAATACCTATTAGGGAAATAATACCCAAAGTAATAATTTGTTTGGAAAGCTGTGGTTCTGGAGTGTACCTGTGAACACCGCAGGTGGCTCTGAGCTGTTTGGCTTTGTCACAAAATAGCAGATGTGTCCAGAGGTGTTACAGGGAGTAGAGAGGCATTTCACGTTGAGAGAGCCCACCTGAGGAGGGAAGAAATCTCTTGGTTACTGAGGAGATGTTTTGACACCATCTGTGGTTCTGATTCAGCTCGGATGACATAGCAAATCTGATAGCCTACAGAGGCCGAGAGAAGCAGGATACTAAGCAGTCGTTGGTGTGAACCTGTTTCATTTCTTGAGCTGGATGCGTGTTTGCTGGCCCACATGGAAGCTTTTCTGTTGCAGAGAATTTTTCATTAGGCAAGAAATAAAGAAGGCTCCATTCTTGCATATCTGAAGAAAAACTTTGACAGAGGTCTTGCTTACTACAGGCAAAGAACAAGGCCAACTTTATAGCAACTTGCTGCATGGAGCGACGATGTGCCTAGATTTGGAAGGCTTACAACATTCCTCCCCAGTACTTGGATGGGAACAAATAAGGGCACCCATCACCAACTTTCATGCCTACTAGGCCTCCTGGCCCACCTAAACTGGTTAAAGATTCTTTTCATGAAAAATAAATACAATCTCGCTTGCTGCAGAGCAAAACACCACCCTCTAGTTTTATTCTGAATAAACTCCTCTGGTCCACCCAGTCCTATGTGCATCCTTACAACACAGAAACAGGGTAAATTGTTATCTCCTAGGCAAGAGGCAGGAGGAACACATCCTCACCAGTTTCTAGCATCAGCTTGACTGAGTGACCCATGGGTCCCACTGGCATCCTTTAAACACAAAAATGGTAGGAGGATGGAGCCTATGCTTGGGTTTGGAACTGTGCCCTCCTTCCAAGAAGAAGATCTGGTAAGAGTCCTTGAAAGCTATCTACAGGGCCAAAAGGCAGCAGTGAGGGACCATTTCATTTGGGAAATGGGCTATGCACCTTCTGTGGCAGCCCTTTTTGAATGTTCAAGCAGCCATGCTCACCATTTTGTAACAGTGCCCTAGCATGCTGTTGGTTCTTATGATGTGCCCATCTGGCCAAATATTTGCACATTTCAGCTCTATCAGGACCCATAACCAAACAAAAAAATGAACATCTGCTTAAATTGTAACACTTTCAATGCTTCAAACAGTGTTTTCCATTCTGAGCAGAGGCAAAATGGGGAAAAAGCTGATGAACAAACAAACTCTTATGTTGTGAAACTGTAGGATAAATATACTTCTGTATGGTCAAAAAGCAAACAAAAAATAAACATAAAACTTCTATGGAGATCCAAATCTATTTGTTAAAAAATGAACAGGCACATTTTAAACTTCCTAGTTCTGCTTCAGGAACACTCATGGTATACAACTTGTGCACACACAAAAAAGCTATAAAACTGCATATAACAAACTATGGATAATGTAATCTTCTTAAAACTAAATTAATTTTGAATAGAGTTATTAAAAATAAATCACATTGGCTCAGATTAATAATTAAATAAAATCATCATTTAATATTTAAATCAGATAATAAGACCTCTATGTACCTGAGTCAGCTGATGTTTGAGACATCCTGCAATCAGGGATTGAGACATATGCAATCAGGGAGAAGATCAATGCTATTGGCCTTGACTTTTGTATTTCAGCTGCTGCTGCAGGCAATTCACTCTGGATCAGATTGTGTGCAAGAGAAGACTTCAACTTTTCCATCCCTCCCCACAGCAGTCCTTACCTCGATCATGTTTGAGTAATGACTAGTTTGGCTTTCAGGCCTTCCTCTGCTAAAAAGACTTTTCGTACTCATTTAAAGAGTGAATGTGTCTGTATGACATTCTGCTTTGTAAATAATTCTGTGCAGTTCCAAAAACTGACAATACCCACATTAAGACAGGGGTCCAGGTCGAGATATTTGTCTTGGCCTACATCCAACAGGACAAGAAGGTCCAGTTTATAGGACCTGCTTGCTACTTCTCCAAGAGGCTAAAATGGTCACTCCTCCTTTGAGAAATCCTCCTGGCTAAAATTAGCTAGAAGACACGACTGCACATACTAGTTTCCTACTGATGCGCAAGAATCATGTTTTGGGCCATGTACATGAAATGTCCAATCAACAGATAGCATGCCAGTAGACCTGGGCCCGTTTTCCTTGGACTGCACAACATTTGTAGCAGAAAGACAACAGAGTGGGGACTCTTTACTGGTTCCAGCAAAGCATTAGACGATTGGGAAGCATCACATAATTCCAGTGGAAGATAATGGCAGTTACCAAGGTGAACCAGGCTGTGAAGCAATTAGATGCCATCAAATTGGCCCTTTAGCCAAAGCCTGCCACTACTAGTCAGAGACAGCTCTCTACCCACCAGGATGGAGAATGATTAGCATAAGAATCATGTGCAGGAGAGACACACACCTTCAAGTTTGGATGGAGTGCATGTTTCACAAAGTGCCTGGGCAAACCTGGCCTCCCCCCACTTTTTTTTTACCTGAAATGACATAAGATGAGAGACTTTCTGGGTGAGGGCTCCAACCC
Source organism: Acrochordus granulatus (assembly GCA_032468055.1). Lineage (NCBI taxonomy): Eukaryota > Metazoa > Chordata > Lepidosauria > Squamata > Acrochordidae > Acrochordus > Acrochordus granulatus. Next base: position 28,178 of record JANHZU010001252.1, read on the forward strand.
TGCTATCTCCCCCGTACACTTGTAACCCCGGCTCCATCTTTACAAGTTTTTCATTGCCACCAGCATGGTCCCTAGAAGGTTAAAATGTCAGACTTTGGAGGCTATGCAAACACAGAAGAAGCATGCGCTGAAAACGCACATGACAACAGCAAAATGACTGTTCTATCTTGCTTTTGGCAAACTGGACTCACATAAAGTCATACTATGCTGAATAAGCCATTACTGGCTGGATTTATGCAACACATAAAGTCCAGAACAGGATGGCTCAATGTGTTACATAAATTGGCACTTACTTAGATTTAATTTTCTTTGAAACTGGAGTCCGTGTGTCCTGAATTAGAAGTCTGTGGCAAAGAGTGGCTATGAGCTGGTGGAAAGGACTCTGGCACCTATGTTGCATGATAACATTACATCCGTGCACAATTCAAGAGATTTTATCATTCAAAGCTTATGCAAATAGGTGGAAAGCTGGAGGGCTGGAGCAGCAGGGACTGCAACCTAATCCACAAGATTAGCCAGAGTGACTAACAATGAGCACAGCAACTTTCATGGCAGTTTAGTTTTCTGTTGACTCAAAGATGTATGGAGAATACTTCAACTCCGTTGTGAAGAAACACCCTAGGTATAGCTACTGGAAACCCAACAAATTAGAAATGATTCAAAACCAGAAAGATTCAGAAACAGGAAAGGGGGCCTGAGCTTGGGGAGGTAGTTTGTATTTCAATTTCTAAGCAGATTCTAGATCCAGGAGGAAGTTGCTTCTCAAAGAAACAGCACCAAAAGTCAGATCACTGTGGTGAACCAAAAAGAACTTAGTGCCTTCTCATGCCAACCACTTTTCTTTCAGTCTATCTACCAGCATGACAACTGTCCAGTCTGGGTACGCTATCATTCAACTGGGCTAATAGATAGTCATCTAAGGTGTGGCTGCAATTTTTGGCATCTGGAAAAGTAGGCAAAGGGCAGGGATGACAAAATAGGCAAGGCAGTGGATAGGACACATGATGCCAGTCCCATCCCTTTTGTACATGTGTTAATCACACACTCAAAAAGGACAGAGGTGGCTTGCAATGTTCTTGACAATTCTGATCCCTCTCATTAAATTTCTGGCTAACTGGACATACCCATCTTTATCTGACATTAAAGCAGATGGGAACTGAGAGTCAGAGAGTTTAGCCCAGGAGCTACCAGCAGGACTGACTGCATCTCACCAATATTTCATAGGTCAGCTTCCTGAGATGGCAGGAAGGTGCTGCGAAGAAAGCCTGTATTGAGGGGCTCCTGCACTGAATTTCAGAGCCAAAAACTTACAATCACTCAGGTAGAACCAAACCTAGAGGATAAAGTATGTCTGGGAGGGGAGTGATGGGAGGAAGAGCTGGTGGGTTTCTCTAGTATGGGTCCTACAAATGTTCTGAAATTACACTTGCTGAGTTTCCAGCAACTAAGGCGAAATGAGAATTCCCAAAAACACTAGCTGAGAAAGGCTGCCCTAGAGAACGTGACCTAACTTGAAAACCACTCCAAAAGGTGCTGATCAGGTACATCCCAAATTTGTACACAAACTCCAGCCATCAATAGCCTAAAGTAGAGATTCCCAAACTTTCAAAGTTACAGCACCTCTAGTATCTCAGTAATTTTTTCATGGCACTCCTAGTAACATCCCAGGTGCCATAGCACACTCACTAACAGTTCCCTCTATTAGGTAGTAAAATCTCTTGCGGTACCCCTGTGAGTTTGCTGTGATGCCTGGGGTGCAGCAGTGCACGATTTGGCAACAACAGGCCTAAAGTATTAACCCAAATTTCATTTCAAAAGTGGTGAATTCAGATTCCACCGACAGCCAGAGCTTTCCACAAAGGCGCCCTCAGCAAACAATTGATTTGAAAAGAGGCTAGGATTTTTTCCTCCCTAGAAATGCCTTCTGTTTTGGTAAACTACCATTTCTAGAATTCCTTGTCTGGAAAGCAAGGACTGAAATGGGATGACATCTACAGTTGTAGGTCTGCCCTGAATTGACCAGGAGCAAAATATTTATAGCCTGGGCAATGAGAAATCCTGGTACACCAAAAAGAGGGCTGCCTCCTTGTTGCCCCTTGTACACAGGTGCAAAGCCCTTTAAACCACGTAATTAAAAAGAATTACCAGTGGTGATGTGTAGTAAGGATGGTGGTCAGTTTCACTCCATGCTTCTTGACTGCGTCCAGAACCTAACAGAAACAGTGAAAAGCAGAAGTATTGTTATTTTTGCTAGTGCTACTATTACAAAATACTGTAAATGTCCAAAGCCTTAACTGGGCTGCCTTCATTACACAATAAAACCAATCAGTGAAGACAGAAAATACTTCGAGGAATGCCAAGAAAGCTGCAATCAACTAAAAGGCTGTTCACTGAAATATCTCTAGAAACTAAAAAGTAACCATCAGGAAAGACAATAATTATTATCAAATAAATAGCATACTACTAAAAGAATGACTGCTATTACTGAGAAACAAGGGGGGATGTTTGGAGATTTGACCAAATTTGAAAATCTTGTAACATTTAATTCAGAACACCTGCTGGGCCTTAATTATAAATTGCTAGTGAAGTACGATTCAGAAATCATACTGCATGATAAAATAGATGCAGAATTTGAGGCAGTAATAGATAAGGAAAATGGGAATTATAATGGAAGAACACAACACCTATTATGAATATTAAACAAAATTGGTATAAGATGTTTCATCATTCGTGTATTAGTCCTGATTGCTAACGTAGGCAATTCATTCTCTAAAACCTGATGAGCATGTTGGGTGCATTCTTTCATAATTGATGGAAATGGTACAAAGCTCAACAATTCGGGGAAATGATTCATATTAGAATGAAACAAATCTTAAACACTGAATTTCCATTTCAACCTGCAATATTCTTGTTAAACTTTACTAAGCTATATATTCCTCCAAAGTAAGGAACTCAGCTTTGTGAACAGCTCCAAGGATGTTATATGCTTTATACTGAAAAGGTTGTCTGATACCTTCAATGGCTAATTAAATTGTGTGAGTATGATTCAATATCCAGAACAACTGTGTCTTAAAAGAATTCAGTTCAAACTGGAAACCATTCCTAGACTATCATTTAGTACATGGATTTGTACTAATGTCCAAAATTGGCTTTTTTCATGCATGAATCTATGCAGTATTTCAGTTTTACAGAATACAGTATCTAAACCAGAGCAGACGTTTGGGAACATGGATTGAATTTGGTGTAGTTTATAATCTTATTCAGTGACTTGTACTAGGCAAGCAATCGTGACAAGGGAAAATTTAAATTTCAGAGAATGATTTTAAAAAATATGTAATAAATAAAAATATTATGTAATAAATACAATAATGTAATAAATATAATTTAATAACTATATAATGTATGAGGTACATAATTAATATTTAAATTCTTCCCAGATCTTAATTATATAGATCAAAAAAGACCCAAAATTTCAGTTTCTCCCATTCCAATTAAGTCACTGCATTGCTGGTGTGTTCCTCCTGTGGCCTCCTGAAGGCTTAAAGAGAAAAAAAGCAAAAAGGTGCCTCCCCCATGGGAGGCAGTACGTCCCAAGAATGAGCAATGAAGTTTTAAAATACATTTTCCTGAATTTTCATTATGTTAAATTCTAGTACTGATAGCCCAGTTCTTACAATGGCAATGAGACTGGAGTTTCCATCATTAAGTGATGCAATCATAAAGCGCTACGTCCTGTGACTGTGTCACTTAGAGATGGCAATTCCAGCTGTCCCGTCATTAAGAACTGTGTGGTTGATTAGGTGAGGATGCCATGTGATAGCCATTTGCAGTTCTTTGCCAACTCCCTATTGATTTTGTTTGTGGGACGCTGGCAGGGAATGTTGGAAATTGTGATCATGTGGCTGTGAGGATACTGCAATAGTTGAACTCCGAGGATTTGTTGTAAACGCCATTCATTCAGTGCTATTGTTAAGTTGAACAATCGCTGAAGAAATGATCATAATCTGAGGACTACCTGTAAGTGCACCACCACTATTCTTGAACATCAAGCTGCGGTAGTGCAGCAGCTTAATGACACCAGTTGTGTTGACCAGAAATGGCCAGCACTCTGGCGGTTCGAGCCGCAGCACCACACGATGGGGTGAGTTCCCGTCACTCGCCTCCAGCTCCTGCC
>JANHZU010001252.1:61196-74960 GCA_032468055.1 Acrochordus granulatus
AGGGGGGCCTGGCGTAATGCAGTCCATGGGGTCGCGAAGAGTCAGACACGACTGCGCGACTGAACAACAACAACAAGAGAGGGTATATGTGTCTTTGCTGGAGAATCTAAAGTACAGGTAAACCTCCTTATGACTGACCCCCCCAAAAGGGAATTATGATTTGGATTTGAAGTTTTGATGGCTCAGCCCCCTGCGGTCACATGATCACATTTTGGGTGCTTGGCAATTGGCTCATGTTTACAGCCCTTTGCAGCATTCTGCAGTCACAAAACTTTAATTTGTGACCTTTTTCCTTCTCAGAAAGCAGCATATACTTTCAGTTTCCAGCAAAAAACATCCATTATGGACAATGGGTTTGCTTAATGACTTCCATGTTAGCTTAATGACTGCCATATTCATTTTATGGTCACTGTGTTTGCTTAACAAAGACTGAAAAAAGTTATAAAATTGCTCATAGTCAAGTGACCCACTCAGTAACCAGCATGACGTACAATTGTGATTCCAGGTTCAGTTATGGTCATAGTTTGGGAACTACCTGTACTGCAAATTCTTAGCACATACACTATTAATCTGCTTAGCACAGAAGTATGACCACTCCTTAAATTAAATTATCTATTTAAGAAGAACAGAGAGGAACCAGGAATTGTAAGCCAAACAAACCAAACAAAATATGTTGTAAGCTGTGGTTTAAAACAAAACAAAAGATGTTGATCATGACACTAGGCTACTTAAACTGGCTATTTAAACCATAACTTTTCTGGTTAGCAACTCCTGGGACTCCATAGCAGAGATTGGCGTTTACTCTTTGGCATCCACTAAGAGATCAAGCTTGTATGACCCACGGGCAGGGGGTTGGGAATAGAAAAATAATGTAGGTAATAATTGAATCTTATTGATTATTACCTTGATTGCATTCATAATTTAAATACAGCATAGAGCAAATATAGTATTAATAAACCTAATCTTGTTTTTATAGAATTAGTATCATTGGAATAAATTATATTTTATTTATTCTAGAAAAAGTATGCTCAGGCTTCCTAAAAGCCTAGTGATTTTGTATAAAATTTTATTTTTAAAAAACTGCATAGATAACTTCTATATTTTGTATATAGAATTGTAAAAATTTTAAAAAATATATCAAAATTGTAAGATATGATTGTGTCCTTGATTAGACGCTTCTTGATTTCCAAGAAGTCTAAAGAAGCCAATTTATATTTCCATTTACTTTATGCTTAGAAAAATCAGAAATCAACAATATTTTATTTTTGCATCATAATATGTTTTTTATTAATATTTGGTCAGTTTATGATTAAATGTCATGGGTTTTAAAAGCTAGAAACTATCTTGATTAATTTGCTGTGTCAACTCCAAGTTACAAGATTTTTTATTTTCTTCAGTTAAAGCTTTGAAAATAAATAATACCCATGCACTTATAGTATCAATAAAATCCATTAATATATTGACTGAGGACATATGACATTCCACTCATTTGGGCTCTAGTCTGGGGAATTTGATAGTATCTTTTCTTTAAATCTAATGATGAAAATATGGAAAGGGAAAAGAAAAACTCTACCTCTAGGCCTTTTCCATTGGCTGCTTTTTTTTTTATGCCTTTGAGTCAGTCTTACCTGTGCCTTCTTCCCAAGGGAGAATGATTGGTCCAAACTTATCCAGTTGGATTTATGCTTTATGTGGGACTATAACTGTGGTCTTCCAGTTTCCAGCCTGTTGCCTTAACTACTACATCTGACTGGAATCTCTCAAATCCAACAAAATAATAACGAGAAGCTGAAAATATCTAACTAATTTTCTAGTTGAGAAACAAAGGTTGTACATGTCAATTTCTGTGCTAAAGAATATGAAAAAAGAGCAAGCATATTTGTTTAATTATGTGTCCTGAATTAATCCATCTAAAGTCTTAAAAAGAATCATTTTTTGTTTAGAGAATTATGTATATATATATATATATATAATTATATACTGTGAATAGTATGGCCAATTTTGCTTTCTGGATTAGATCAGAAGTTGGTGATTGATCTAATTTGTACATTGATTTTGGATGCCATTACTGTACAGAAACTGTATTCTACTTATCTTTAGCTTGTAGCATATCCTTTTCTTGCCTACACAAAGGAAATGGAGTTTGGTTATGTACGAACTTTGGTAATGTATGATTATATCCAGAGATAATTTTGTCTGTCCATTGTAATGTATCAGGAAATTGTAACAAAATAATCCCTATCAATCAGTAGCTGAGATTATTTTCTCCTTACAGAATCAAAGACAACTCCTGCCTTCATTCCTGGGTCATTAAAAGGGAATTTTTGTTTTGGAAGTTAGGTTGAATTCTTTACAGTCAATCAAAGCTTTATACAGACCCAGTGACAGGTACTAGAAAGAACTTGTCATCTTTGTCAAAATTAAGTTCTGTATTTAGTGAAAATATAATTTTGAATCAACTAAATCTGCAATTATAATTTTTGAATTTGTTCTAGTCTGTGACTATAACAAAACTATCTCATATTGCTGGATGGCAGTTTTGGTTTTCTAATGCTGAAGATAAAATGATCAGCTTGCATTCACCTATGTATATTTTTCATTTCAGTTCCAATGTACTGATACTTATATTCATAGTAAATAACAAACTGCATCAGTAAACATAATAAAAATATTCTGTATTTGTTGTTCTTTATGCACTGTGTTGTTTGGATTGAACCAGGAGCTCTTTACTACTCAGGAAGATTTTAAATTCTTTTGATTTTCCACATTTGTGTGAAGCTTGATAGGACTGTGAAATCCCTATCATCACTGATTGGGATCAGTCTTGGAGAAAGGAGACAAACCAGTGCAAGACTATGCTGCCCAGCCCCAATCCCTGCAGCTGGCCCACAAAGATACCATGATTGATAGTATGGAAGGCCATTGAGAGGTCAAGGGGTTCAAGGATGGATGCGCTATCCCGATCCCAGAGATCATAAACAAGTGTGACCAATACTGTCTCCATCCCATAACTGGCCTGAAAGCAGACTGAAAGGAGTCTAGATAATCTGATTCGTCCAAGATCCTCTGAAAATGCCATGCAACCACCTTTTCAACCAACTTAGAAAGGAAAGTAGGAAACTGGATGAAAATTCTCCAGACAGGTTGGATCGAGTGATGGTTTTTTGAAGAGGGGGAGAATCAGGGCTTTCTTAAAAGATCTCAGGAATGTCCCCTCTTGCATTGAGGAATTTATCACTGCCTAGACCCTCCTGAAGGTTTTCACCAGCCAGGAGGGACAAGGATCTAAGAGACAGCATCGATGATCTATTGATTCCCTGTTACCTAGAGGGGACTGGACTTTTAGTGTTTCATTTGAAAAGATCCAGTATATTGTTTTACATTGAAAATTTGTTTTTCCCCATCCATAGCAGAACTACACAACCTCATTGTCTTCCAAGCAGATAGCAAAAACAAACTTTTTCTAAAGAATGGAAGATGATATGTGGCCTTGGAAATCTCTTCCAATTAGAGCAAATTTCTCATCTGTACAGGGGAGACTCTAGTTTCCTGCATTGTTTCAACTCACTAGCCTCTATTCAAACAAGAAGCAGGAGAAAAGAAAAAGAACAGATCAAATTGCTGGCATGTGACATTCTTCCAGCTGTTTTTTGTCTTCTGTCTATTATTTAATTTTGGCTGAATATAGTGTGTAGTTTTCACTGTTTTTTTCTTGACACCAATATGGATTGAATTATCATGAGAAAAGCTCTTTTAAAAAATGAGGAAGAAGTATAAATAAACGGATAAATTTCATATAATCATCTGGATAGCTTCTTTCTTCCTCTTTGGGTAAAACAGTATTTAAAGCATTCAATCAGAGATCGTTCATAAATTCATCTAGTATAGAAGTGGAGGTTTTCCAGACAAAGCTTTGGAGTGCTTTGCTAGAGGCCATATCCCTCAAATGAGGCAGTGATCAAACTGAAGGAGTTACTTTACTGCTTTGGACTACTACTGCCTGTATTCATTTATTCATCACATTTAAATTCTACTTTTTCTTGGATTCTCTGAAGAAGAAATGGCAGATTAAAGACCGCTTTGCAAAAAGTAGAACCAGCAACTGCAACAGAATGAAGATCCAGAAAAGGAGAGGACTTGAAATCACTCCCCTAATGTTCCAGACAGCTGCTCCTTACAAGGAGGCTGCAAGACAGTGGTCTCCGGAGAGTTTAGAGCTCTGGGAAATGTTTACTGTGAGCTGTTGAGAGTCATTTCTGAATTTGGCAGCATATAAATTTAATAAATAAATGAGGAAATAGCCATCTTGCTCAAACTGTAGTCAGCGACTTTCAAATTTCATATGCTTCCTTAAATCACTTTTGGAAATTGCTTGTTAGCTTCTTTTCAACTATTAGAAACCTTTGGATCAGCAAGTTTGACAGCACAGGTGAGTTACCTTCAATCATTAGCAAAAGAAAATTTTTACTATAAGCTTAAGAACTAAAATAAAACTATTTTTGGAATAAATTCCAAAAGGTTGATTAAAACTTTGATTTTAGAGTATTACAAGTCAATTAAAGGGCCAGATAAATTTGAAATAAGATTTTTGAATAATAAAGAATCCTTCCTGGGGAAAATACTTTTTTTTTTCAATTTTTAAAAAAGTTTTTAAAAATTGGACGCTAGAGGGAACTAAAGATTACAATTAAAGGAGAAGAACACATAAACATATAATTTATAGGGTAAAGCAAAATATTCTAACATTGGATTTATGGAAGTTTATTTTTGAAAAATAGACACAGATGTTATTAATATCAACACAGGCATCTGCGTATATGGAAAGATTGTGTCGAAAAGATGTTATGGAAGAAAAACAAGTTTTACCTGACAAAACTGAGACTGAGTTGAAAGTCGATTTATGAATAACATGAAAAAAGATGTTACACTCGACATACAGAAGAAACTGACCGATGTTTTAATACTTAAAATGGATATATTAACAATAAACCAAGAGGGTGACCTGGATAATTTTTCTATATTGGATTTATTGAAAAAAAAAGGCTTGTAAAGAATCTAGGAGAAAAGAAAAGAGATCAAATTCTACAACATTATTTGAATGGATTAAAATTTAAGATTTTTGGAAGTAAAAGAAAGGAATATAAAGCTGGTTTATTTGTTCATGGTTAAAATCGGTTTGTTGTTATTTCTGGTAATCCTTAGTGGACTTTTGCTGGTACCAGTATTGAAATGACAGTGCTTTATTGATTTGTTCATAGAGATATGAGAAGAAGAGATGATTTATTATAATTTAAGAGAAGGAGATAAGTTGTTGTTGTTGTTCAGTCACTAAATTGTCTCCACTTCTTTGTGACCCCATGGATTGTGGCACGCCAGGTCTCCTGAAGTTTGTTCAAATTTATGTTCATTACGTTGATGATGCTAACCATCTCATCCTTTCCTTTTGCCTTCAATCTTTCCGAGTATCAGGGTCTTTTCCAGTGAATTCTCTTTGCATTAGGTCAAAATATTTGAGCTTCAGCTTCAGTATCTGACCTTCCAATGAACAATCAGGGTTGATTTCCTTTAGGATTGACTGCTTTAATATCCTTGCAGTCTAAAGGACTCTCAAGAGTCTTCTCCAGCACCACAATTTGAAAGCTTCAGTTCTTCGGTGCTCAGCCTTCCTTATGGTCTAGCTCTCACAGCCATACATTACTACTGGGAAAACCATAACTTTGACTAGATGGACCTTTGTAGGCAAGGGGATGTCTCTGCTTCTTACTACACTGTCTAGGTTTGCCATAGCTCTCCTTCCACAGATCGAGCATTTTTTAATTGCATGGCTACAGTCACCATCTGCAGTGATGTTGGAGCCCAAGAAGGTAAAATCTGCCATTGCTTCCATTTCTTCCCTTCTATTTACCAGGAAGTGATGGGGCCGGTTGCCATGATCTTTGTTTTTTTAATGTTGAGTTTCAAGCCAGCTTTTGCACTCTCCTCTTTTACCTTCATCAAGAGGCTCTTTAGTTTTTCACTTTCTGCAATCAGAGTGGTATCGTCTGCATATCTGAGGTTGTTGATATTTTTCCTGGCAAACTGGAAAAAGCTTGTGATTCATCCAGCCTGGCATTTTGCATGATGTACTCTGCATATAAATTAAATAAGTAGGGTGACAGTATATAGCTTTGTCGTACTCCTTTCCCAATTTTGAACCAATCCATTTTTCTATGTGTGGTTCTAGCTGGTGCTTCTTGACCCACATACAGGTTTCTCAAGAGAGAGGTGTCTGGGACTCCCATCTCTTTTAGAATTTGCCACAGTTCGTTGTGATCAGCACAATCAAATCCTTTAGTGTGGTCAATGAAGCAGAAGTAGAGGTTTTTCTGGAACTCCCTAACTTTCTCCATGATCCAGCAAATGTTGGCAATTTGATCTCTAGTTCCTCTGCCTCTTCGAAACCCAGCTTGTGCTTCTGGTATCTCGGTTTACATACTTTTGAAGCCTGACTTGTAGCATTTTGAGCATAACCTTGCTAATGTGTTAAATGAGTGCAATTGTCGGCGCTGCCACAAGCAGTTTACTCCATTACTGTCCATGTTGCTGTACTGTGAGACATTGCTGAGGGAAAAGGGAAAAGGCCCTTTTGTCTTAAAAAAAAACAGCAGGGTGGCAGCGGATCCTCCAAGCCAGCAGGGGGCGCCGGACAGCAGCTGGCCTAGCAGCAGCCGAGGCCTAGAATCTCAAAGCAGATCCATAAGTGCTGGTTAGTTTGCTCTATTTCTGCTTTATATTGTGTGTTAATCGTTGTTACTTGTTTCAGATATTAGGGGCAATCATTTCTACACAAAATTCTGTTGAAAATGATTTCTTTGTGAATATTTTTGGGGGTGTGGAACGGATCATGCGACTTTCCATTGCTTCCTATGGGAAGCCTCGTTTCGGTTTAAGAGCAATTCGGACTAAGAGCAGTCTTCCGGAAGGGATCAGGCTTGCAATCGGAGGTTCCAATGTACCCTTATATTCATGATTTACAAATGGTTTATATTATAGTTACTTTTAGCATTATATAATTATTTATTTTAAAATATGTATGAGGTCTTGTATCAGAGCTCAGCTATGTTTTATTCGGGAAAGTTTTTCCTTTCTGTCTTAAAGAATCACTTTTGATAAGCCTGCATATGTAAACATTTGATCTAGTGGTTAATGCTGGAAGCCAAGAGACTGTGAGTTCTTGTCCTGCCTTAGGCATGAAACCAGCTGTATGAGTTGGGCCAAGCCCAAGAGACCATGAGTTTGAGTCTCAGCTTAGGCCTGAAAGCCGGCTGGGTGACCTCAGGTCAGTCACCCTCTCTCAGCCCAACCTTCCTCACAGGATTGTTGTTGTGGGGAAAATAGGAGAAGGAAGCAACTGTGTGCTTGCTGTCTTGAGTTATTTATTTGTTTGTATTGCACCTTTTTTATGTTTATAAACAAACAAACCTTCTATCATTCTGAAAAAATAAAGTCAATAATAATAATGCTTTAGTAAGAAGTATGAACTAAACTTCAATATATTACAAAGGAGGAATTCATGTGCTGTTAAGATGCTAGCCACTGCCCTTGTTGCTTTCCTATAATATGTTTTATATTTGTAAACTGGACCCTGAGGAGTTGTCTTCAAAGAAATATTTAGAGAATTCATATTTCTAAAGAAAAACAGAGTGGGGTGAATAATGAAAACGTAATAACAAACCGCCCAAAGGAAATGTATTTAAACTTTAACACTGCAAATCTTGAATAACTGTTAGGATGGAAAGTAAAAACTGTACATCTATAAATAATATTGAACATATCAGGAACCAAATAAGATAAAATATTTCTACTTAGGGGCACGTATGGGGAAAAAGTAGTTTGGGCTTCAGTCACACCACTGTGGGCACCATCTTGATTTTTTCAACCCCATCCTTTAGATACTTGCTTCTATTTCAGTGACAGGAATCATGGAGAGTGAAAAACTTAGTTTGCTGAACTGGTTCCAAAATAAGACAGATGGCAATATAATAGCATGGCTCAATAAGTCCTTTGTCCATTCCATTTAATGAAATAAGACAAGACAGTACTTTGAACTACCAGCATCTGCTGGGGATTCTGTATCTGAATCTATTCTGAGTCCTGCAGGATCCATTCCATTCACTGTCTGGACAGTGTCGTCTGCAATGCTCTGTCCGGGAAGTCTCCCTGAAAGGATTGGCAACGTTTCTTGTGGAAATCAAGATGTAGTTTGCAGTTGGCAACTAACATCCAATTTTAATTAAGCCACAGTCTGAATCTTTCCCTCAGTTCTATTCACATGGGAAATTACAGCTTTTACTTTTGCTTCTGATTTCCCTTTTAGTTTGATTATTGTTCTGCTATTGTTTGTTATATATTGCAGAAAAGCAGAGGAGAACTGTTTGGTTTGTTTGTTGTGTGACTCTTTTGGAAAACTTCCATTCCTCAGTCTTACCAATAGAAAAAGTAGGCAGTGAGTACAGATACTTGTGGCCATGATGATAATAATGTATAGTTAAATAGACCATGGTCTGTTGCAATATGTGAACAACTCAATGTGCGAGCCCATTAATGGGTTGTAGTAGGAGAAATTTTCCTCCATAGGAATTTGCTATGCATCTTTCGGATATTTTTAATACACCTGGGGATGATGACTGGCATTCCTTTTTCTTTTTATAGGATTTTGATAGATGGATGTTCTGGGAGTAGAGTTTTAAGATGTGTGCCTTAATAAACACTGCTTCTTACAATCACCTCTCACAATGCTTGACATTTGTTTATCCAGTTCTCCAACAGCTTGTATTGAACATGGAATCAAGACAGAAAAATGGCATCTTTGAATGTAATTAATCAGGTGTTTGCTGGGCAAAGTACATATAGGGAAGGCTGGAAAAAGATCTGCATACAGCATCATGCATATCTGCAGTGTCTGCTTAATGTATTATAGATATGACTTTAGCAAAAATTTGACAGGAAGTAGACTGGCAGAATGTCAGACTGTACTTTGGCCTCGTCTAAACTTTGGAATGAGAATTAGATAATACTAGCCAAATATTTCATTGAGAATGAACCTTGAAATCAAGACCAACATGAGGTACAAAGCTCTTTTTAAAAAAATCTGTGCCTAGGGACAGTGGACATGTCTCCTGCCTTGCCCCATTGGAATATGTAAACCCAAATACTGAGATAATCACAAGATGGCAATTTGCTGATCTTTTCAAGAAGTCAGGGTTATATGACACCACATCATTTTCTGATGTGGTGTTTATGCGATAGACATTCTCCTTATCTACTAACTTTCCACAAATGAGTTTTCTATTTTGGAAATTCTCAGGGTGGCTTTAAAAATAGAAGGCCTACAATCCAAATTTCTATGGCAACAGTAAAAAAGTAATAACAGAGATGTATTTCCATCAGCCATTGGGACATGAGTTTGGCAAGAATTATAAACCAGAAATAATTTAGATTTTTTATTTTTAATGGAAATATTGAAAAAGAAGGATAGGAAGGATATTGATACCTTTGATAGGAAGGATATTGATACTCCTGAGAATACCATGGACAGCAAGAAAGCAAATGGATGGATCATTGAACAAATCATGAGGTACAAATGACCAGGCTCAAATTATCCTGCTTCAGACATGTTATGTGAAGATTCAGCTCTCTGGAAAAGGGTTTAATGCTAGGAAAGTTCCAAGGAAAGAGAAGAAGAGGCCAACCAGCTGTAAGATGGAAAGCGTAAGACTCATTTACAGTGATGTTGAGTATACCGGAGACCTGAAAGAACAGGTTAGGAATAGATTATCATAGAGAAAAATCTATGTATGTGGTGGTTAAGAGTTAAAATGACTTGAAAGTAACCAATCAATCGATGGAAATATTACCAAATAAAGCACAATGACTTTAGAATTCAGGATACATGCACTCAGTTTTTCCTTCTTTTTTAAACTTTAAGTTTTGAAAAAAGAGAGGAAGAAGGTAATACTCCTCTTCTTCCATATCACATAATGGCAATGTGATATGATTGTTCTCCATTACTTTGAGTCCTTTCATATCCTTTCATCTATCTGCACTTGTTTTCCATTGACCGGAGCTGCCATGGGTGCCATAGACAGACAGGCAAATAGAAATGCATTTGAGTTATTGATATGTGTTTTATCCTAGAGGAGCAATGACAAAATGTACAAATTCTTCTTGATAGATGAAACTGGATTTCAGTTTGTCCACCTAAGATAGTCACTTATGACTAGCTATGTCCTCTTTGCATGACATCTCAATAGTTTGGTTGGCATCCAGCACAGTATCCTAGCAAAGTCTACTTGGAAATGATTGAGCCCAGGAGATATGGCCTCTTATACAAATTAGTGTCTCTATGGGTCTGAAACAAGGCAGAGAATAAGAATCAGAAGTATGCATAATAGTTTGAATCAGAACTACAACTGGCTTCAATGGGAAATGGGTTGCTTCAAATTTAAAATAATTCAGATTGAAGTGTTTTATACAGATTATGTAAGAATCCTGTGCTTATCCTGATTCTTGTAAAACTGGAAATAGCCAGGAATTACTGCAGAACAAACAGCTGTCCTTGAACGGCTTTAATGCATTACAAGATTGTTTTATGTTGAGAGGCAGGGAGAGATTGCAACTGTGGTCCTTTACTTGTGGGTATCTCAGGGTTCAAGACCCCTCCCACATAACATATATAGGAAACTGTTAGGTGAGATCATCAGTATGTTGCTCCTATACATCTCTATGTGGGGTTGCACAAGTGATAATGTCTGGAGGTTGACTCATGGCAACTGGACTTCTTTTCTTTTTGATTCGAGATGTTTCATGTTTATCCAAACAGCTTCTTTATTTCTCAGACTGAAGATAAGCAGTGAAATGTCTTGAACCCAAAAAAAAAAAAAGTCCAGTTGCCGTGGCTCAGTCTCCAGACAATTCTACTTGGTTGACTGAGCATCTTCCTTGATAAGTGACAATGTCACTGTATTGACCCAGTATTTGGAGGCTATTCAGATGTGGATGAAAACAGACTTCAGCTCAGTCCTGACAAGACTGGGTGACTGGCTGATTATTGGGTCAGGGACATTTTCACCATTGATCTTGGATAAGGTGGCACTTCCCCATGCAAGACTGGTGCACAACCTGGGGGTCTTCCTGGACTCACAGCTATGCTTGATGAAGGCGTTTGCACAGGTTCATCCTGTGTAGCAGTTGGGCCCTTCCTGGATCAGGAAGCTGTTCAGATGGCCATTGACACTCTACTCATCTCACAATTGGACTTTTGCAATGGGGCTGCCTTGAAGACCATCTGGAAGCTAGAGCTGGTTCAGTATACAATAGAGTGACCAGTTATAATTGCTCAACAAGAGGCGTGTCATCAGGGGTGTCTACAAAAATGATGATGGCATAAAGGTGTGATTGAGACTCTGCCCATTTTTCATGTATGTTGCATATAAAGAGAAGAATTTTTAAACTGGCTTCTTGAAAGAGGAAACAAGCCAAGGGGAATATATTGGTGGTCAGTAGAGTTTGCATTTAG
Organism: Acrochordus granulatus; assembly: GCA_032468055.1. Classification (NCBI taxonomy): domain Eukaryota; kingdom Metazoa; phylum Chordata; class Lepidosauria; order Squamata; family Acrochordidae; genus Acrochordus; species Acrochordus granulatus. The sequence continues at coordinate 72,754 of JANHZU010001252.1, forward strand.
CAAACCAACCAACCGATCTATATCATTGTATGGGTGCAGTATAAATATTTATGAAGACCTTTCAACAAAACAGGGGTGATTTGCTTGTTATTAGACAGAGGGTTTACTTTGGTTTGTTTTTTTGGCTAAGCGTGTCATCTGGTCAGGAAAAAGTCCAGGCTGCTTTTGCTCATTTCACAATGTAAGCCCTTCTGTCATTGTTTTATGCTGAAATGATAACAAACACAACTATTTGCTATGTTTATAAATGCAGCAGCATTAAAATTTAAGTTTAAATATCTTCAACATTTTTGAAATTTAAACATTCCCAAACTTACTTTTAAAAATATGAGAGACTCAAATGAAACATTCATGCTGTTGTAAAATAGTAATGGTAGATAAACCTCTTCCTGATCAGACACATCTGTGACTGAATCTCCTTTCTGTAGCTCACTTTCTCTTTTCATGGACAACAATTATGATTTGCACTCTTCCATAATGTTTGGCATCCTGGCTGGGAATTACATGACCAGATGTGTTACTACAGAAACAATCTAAATAGAAAAACACATCTTCCAATTCTCTGTTCTCCCCAATAATAGTGATTAGAAAGACTGCATTTGTGTTTCAGAATTTCTCTACATATGTCTGTGTGAAAGTGAATAAGTAACATCTGAGAGAATAGGTGGACTGTATTGTCCTACATCTGTTAACATTTTAAGTTCTCATGCAACAATTAAAATATGCTGCATTAGCTACATGATTTATATCCCTTGGAGACAGTTTTATTCACTCCTGGAATGATTTTTGAAACACTTTTTTGATTTATACATTTTGTAGGAGCAGCGTTATTCTGGACACACACAAACACACACCACAGGCTGAAGGGCAAAGGGACATAAAGCAATAAAATATTTGTGATATAACCTCATGATATGAAATCTTAACATATTAATTTCTAAAAGTTATTGGATATTGAGGAGAAGGCAACTTTACTTTTTGTTTTTTAATGGAAGCATTCCTAGTCTTAGATATTCCTAATGTGGGAGAAGAAGTAAATATAAATATACTATATTCTGAAAATCCTTTCTAGGGTATATTTGTTACATTTATTCAGGTATATGTTACAGTAACTACGCCACAAAATGCTAGTCTGTTGTGTACATCCTAGGCAGATAGCAGGTTTGGAAAATGTAAATAGGACTTAGGGTTCCATTTTTAGTTTGCCAAATGCTTCATGTCCTATTTTCTGTGCTCAAACAAATGTTTAATCCCTGGCTTTTTTCAAGCTGTTAAAATGCCAAGTACCTCTAAATCAGCAATAGTAGCATATAGCCCCAGAGGCCTTTTTGCAGTTCCAAGAACGTTCACCCAAAATTGTATTTCAAACTTTTGATGGAAATTACCGAATTTCAACATCACTATTTGCTGAGTTTGAAATGAATGCATCAAATAGATGGGGTAAAAAATTAAATGTGAGTATGGTAAGCTCGCTAAGCCTTTATTTGCTTATTCTGCAAAAGGAGTTCTCCCAAAGGAGATTCCAGTTATGTCACTACTTTACTGATTGCCACTATAACCTTCAGAAGAAAAAATGACATGGATGTCTGCAAGGAAGTAAAAAAAAGTCAAGACAATAATCACTTGTGAGTGCACAATTGAAGCTCCACCATTTTTAATGCAAAGCCATCTTAACATTTTTGATTCCTTCTGGGCACACATTCTAGGTGGCATGTCTTGGTCTACCCAATATCTGGCGCAAAACCCAAGGCACCACTGGGATTAGCAGTGCTGGCACCTATCAGCCCCATACTCCTTCAGAGGACCCATGAATCACCTTCTAACCTGGTTATTTCACTTCCTTTCTATCATCACTTGCTGCTTTGCCCTCTTTATTTAGAACAGTGCTTTCACCTGCTGATTTTATGAATTGAACCCAGTGGCAGCAATGCTAAGAAGGAAGAAAACTTACAGTGGGGCAAAAAAAGTATTCAGTCAGCCACCAACTGTGCAAGTTCCCCCACTTAAAAAGATGAGAGAGGCCTGTAATTATCATCACAGGTATACCTCAGCTATGAGAGACAAAATGTGAAAACACATCCAGACAATCACATTGTCTGATTCGGAAATAATCTATTTGCAAATCATGGAGGAAAATAAGTATTTGGTCAATATCAAAAGTTCATCTCAATACTTTGTTATAGATCCTTTGTTGGCAATGACAGAGG
>JANHZU010001256.1:0-11683 GCA_032468055.1 Acrochordus granulatus
TTCCTGGAGATTGAATCAGGAGTCTCCGGAGTTCTCTCTCTTGAATGCCTTTCACTTAATTTACGCTGTTTACGCAGCGAGAGAGGACAGCTCTATTGCGAGGCTTCCCACGTGAGCTGATCGTGCGGTGCTCATTGCGATCAGGAACATGGAGTAAACTACGCGAGAGGAGAGTTGGCAGAACACTCTCGCATGGAGTTGCCTGAACAGGAAATACAGAGCGTGCTTACTGATGACACACAAAGTTTGGCACGAAGTTTCCTCGTCTCGTGAGTCGCAGCTCGTCTAGTGGAATATGTTTTGATTACATTTTTTGCTCGTCCTGCGAGTTTCTCGTCTTGTGAGTTACTTGTCTTGTGAGGTACCACTGTACTATACCCTTCAACACACTCTCTTTGAAGTAATGGTTTTTGAAGAGTTGGAAGTGGGAGAGAGAAAAATCCATAGTCTTTTAAATGTGACATGATCGAGGTTTTAGAAAATAAATAGCTTGTACTTCTAAGAATACACATGCCACATTAGGCTAACCAATATTAGCATTCTGATTCTGGGAATCATCTTGATACAGCAGTTTCATGAGAACAATATTTAATGTGTTTTTGTTAGCTGCCGAGAGTCTTTGGATTTCGGCGGCATAGAAATTTAATAAATAAATTTTAACCTTTTGCTGTTAAATTTAGGAGTTGTGAAAACAGGAAACATTTAAGTATCAAATTCTGGAGGATCAGAAATATTGGTCTATGTTTGTCCTAGTAATCTGGGGCTGCTTGGATTAAAAAAATATGGTAGAAATTGCCCAAAGTTCTCTATAGTCTCTTAATCCCATGAAAAACTGTAATGACAAGTAACTGTTCTGTACATTTATTTATATTTATTAAAATGCCAGGTAGACATAGTGGTGATATATTGTCTATCATGTGCTATGCTGCCAAATAAGAGTATCTCCAAGTAACAGAAATTGGGCACCTCTCAAAATAAATCAGATCATGGAAACAATGAATTACTGTCAAGATTAATGCTGTGAAATTTGTTTTTGAGTTTACCTGTTTAGTTAAACTTAGATGTAATTTTAAGCTTAGCTGAATATTTGAAACATATTGGACATTCAAGATATTAATACAGTAGTATTTATAGTTTAAAATTTTAAAATGTATACCACTGTATATGACTGATAAATTGTGCTGTTTACATTGACACTTAAGACAATCACATTAAAGTATGCTACCAAGTTTATCAAAATAACGAGAACATTCTGTAGAATATGCTACCTTTTATAAATTGGTTAATTTATTTATTTTAAAATGATATTAGTAATTTCTCATTAGAGATGTTTTTCAGGATGTTTGTATTAAAATTCAATAATTTTTCAGAAATTGAACAATAAACATTCACTTTAATGGCTTGTATAATTCTAATATTAAAGTGATACATAATAACACTTTAACTAGTGTTCATGTTGTCTGTTGATTCACATATTACAAGTTTTGTGCAGGCCCAGAGCCTGTTAAATTCTTCTAGAACTTTGATGGAAATACTTTCTTCCCAGCATGCCCCAAATGATAGGGTTCTTGCCAATACCAGTTTCTTGTCTGTCTTGTTTTAGCAATAATGTGTGTGTTGATTCTTCAACTTCACCTATATTTAGTTCCTCTAGAATTTAATTTCATTCTTTTCACATTTCATACTGATGCATTGTGGCTCTTGATGAGATGTACAATCCTTTCTCTTTTTTCTCTTGGCTTTAGCCTTCTAGTTTGAAGGTTCTGTTGTGCCCATGTCATGCTGAAGTAATAAGCTTTACTGTTCAGATGGATGAAGCATTTTTTTCTGTATATGCCTTTGGGAAAGTCACATAGTGGGGTCTTGCAAACACTGCCAGGCTTTTACCAGTAAGAAGGCTTACTGCTGTTACTCATTCCATTTGTTAGTCACTCCTTGAGAACAAATCCTAAGGGCAGTACATCCTGAAGACACTATTAATGAATCAGAGTTCTAATTATCTGAACTTTTGAGAGCCTTCTCCCAAGGTCGTATGATAAGATTATATCAGGTTATATCAAACAGTGCAACTGTTACCCAGTAAATAAGCAAGCAAGGTGAAAAAAAGTCCATGCCACATTTGAATCTTATTTTATAGCAATGACATTAGCATTCATTTTTCATTATAGCAATTCACATGCTGGGAACTCACAGTGCTTGGTTGACCACACATGGTGTATGCTACAGTTATGCATAAAGTTAGTAAGTTCTAAATAGATTTTGCAATATTGCAGAACTAAAATAATACCAAGCTTACAGTCTGTTCTTATAGCAGAAAAGGTTGATACTGCCTGATACACCAAACATTTTTTAAAAAGCATGGAGTTATGTATTGCAGACTATTTATAGTCTGACCATAAAAAAACATCCTCCAAGGGAAAAGCAATAAACTTCATTTTATAATGGTCCAAATTACAATTAATTTTTCCTACTATTACCATACGCATATTGGTTACTTATTGTCTTATTTCTCCATTCCTTAGAGTCACCAGATGCCGATATTGCTATGGAGATTAGAACAGCAGAAGAACATGTTTCTGAAGCTATATATGATTGTGTTATTTGTGGCCAAAGTGGCCCTTCTACTGAAGAGCGACCAATAGGATTAGTTGTTCTTTTACAAGCTTCTTCAGGTATGGCTTCAAAATCAAACCAATAAGTTATTGAGATGAAGATTATATTTATATATCTGAGAATATTTGCTATTGTTATGCAAAGGAATTAGTGGCAAGTTGCATTCATAGATACATTATCCAGTTTCTCATTTAGAATAGAAACATTAGGTTAAATAAAATATTGTGGAGCATCTATTTTGAGAAATACAACTCTGTAGTCCCTTATTATATACATATTAAGTTTTCCATTGGGAATTAAGAGAAAGGCACATAATATTTTTCCTATTTCTAAACCACAGTAATCATAGAAGGGAATTATTTGAGATTGATATAAAATGTTTGTTAAAGTATAATGTAACATTTGCTTGATAACATAGTGCCAATACAATAAATTTTGCTTGTCCAAGGCAATCCATTTAGTCAGTTCTGTGACTGTTTTAAATCATTTATCTTGCATGGATGGGATGTATTTAATTCTCTTTTTTGATATGTTGTAAATATCTTCTTTTTCTCTGTTTGTCTTTCTTTCTCTCTCTAGTTTTGGGGCAGTGCCGTTATACTACTGAGCCTAAGAAGTTACCAACATCTGAAGGGGAACAAATATATCATAATGATACTTGTGCAGCAACATATGAAACACGCCTTGCAACTTTGCAACAGTTCTTTAAAGATGTATGTAGATTTTGTAGCAATTTGGTGGGAGAATATTCCATTTATTTACTTGTAATGAACTGTATTTAGAATCAGTTTTTTATGTTATAAAGTTTTTTAAGCATGATTTTGTTGAATGAAAATGACAGCCATGAAATATTTGAAATTATTTATTTACAATCACATTTCTATGCTGCCAATTTCTGAAGACTCTTGGTGGCTTACAAAGATTAGCGATTATACAATACATTGTTAACCCTGCCCTCCTTGGCTGGCCAGCGATGTTCACATCCGGGGCATCCTCTGAGGCTCCTGCTCTGCCCCTAGGATGGGCGCATTCAACGCTGCTCCTGTTGCTGCCGGCCACCTGTTTCCCCCCCAAAAGAGGTACCCATTAATCTAATTAATTCCCCCCCAAAAGAGGTACCCATTAATCTAATCTAAAAGAGGTACCCATTAATCTAATTGCATTTTTACGTGCTTTCGAACTGCTGGGTGGGCATTATAAATTATAATGTTACTTATGAGGGTTTCACAGCCAGTAGGAGTTTGGATAATGGCTCTGATTCAGAATTAGTTACTATGAGGACTTGTATTGTTCATTGATTCATTGTATAGCAGCCTTTCCTTATTTGCCATTCTTCTTTAGACATGGGGGCTGGGCATGATGCAAACTGCAATCCCAGTTCACTTGAAAAAGGCCTTGTTAGGTAAGACTTCTATGTAGAATTCACCCTAGGAAATGGACATCCAGATGCTGAGGAGTTAACTGGATAATCCCCCCTCCCCCAAAATCTATGTTAGAATCACAGCATTGGTGAACTCATTATTTGTCTCATTCTTTCAAAATATATAGGATGTAATTTGGGAGATAAGGGGTACCAATGTTGTATTTAGAGATGGTGATAACCTATTAAAATTTTCTTTATTTGCTGGGATGAAGAGGGATGTTACTTCTTTTTTCTTTTTCACTTTTTTTGTATTGTACTATTTTATTGCAATTTGTTTTTATTCTTTTCATTAATTTTTAAAACAATTTAGTAATTGTAACATTTTTTAGATTTAACAGTGATAACCTATACCTCTCTTGCTCATTAAGCAAAAAATGTGAATATTTTAATTAATCTAATATCCTAATGATGAATCCATGTGTATTATCTTAAATGTTATGCTTTACTTTGTAGAGTTCTTGTCTGCAATCAGTATCAATTGGCTGGGAAGGAGGTGTGTATGTACAAACATGTGGCCATACATTACACATAGATTGTCATAAATCCTACATGGAATCTCTACGGGTAAGATATAATGAAAAGCTTCATTACAGATTTATTCATTAAATTATTCTAGAGTTCCAGTTGATATTGATAGAACCTTTCTGAAATTATAGGAAATTTGAATGTATAAGAAAAGAAATCCATATTTATAAATATGCTACAGTACTTTATCCATTTAACAATACAGATTTCCTAAAAGAGTCAGTGTTAATGTTTTGTAATATGAAAGTAAAAATATCCTCTCCTGTAATTTATCCTCCAACTAGTGTGGCTAATAGCTGTTGTGAGAGCAATGTTTAAAATTTATTTATTTTTATTTATTTATATCTTGCCTTTATTATTTTTGTGAACAACTCAAGGCAGTGAACATATTCAACACATCTTTCTCCTCCTGTTTTCCTCACAGCAGCAACCCTGTGAGGTGTGTTGGACAAAGAGAGGGAGTGACTGGCCCAAAGTCACCCAACTGGCTTTCATGGCTAAGGCGAGACTAGAATTCAGCTGTCTCCTGGTTACTAGCCTGTTACCTTAATCATTAGGCCAAACTGGCTCCTTCTTTAGAAATTCCTTTCTAAAGCTGTCTGTGCCAAACACAATTTATGTATGAATTTCATGCAAATTGTGAATAATTATTAAAATTAATAATGATATACAGTATAATTTATTTAGATACAAATGTAACTTGTATAACTTTTTGTATAGAAATAAATAGCCTATAAACAAATATAGATCATAAAGCTTAATTTATGGTATGCTCTGGGCAAGTAGAAAATGGGCGAAATTGTCTCAAAATTCTTTAAAATTAATAATTAATTTTTAAAAAATTTATGCACAAAATCTATTGCTTATAAACATGCATAGCTGTTTATTTCAACAGTGAGTGAACATTGACATCAGAAGGGTTGAGTTATATGAAAAGATGGAATTACTCTGAACAGGAGGCAATTTCTGAACTATTATCAATGTCTTCACTACCAAGAGTGCTTTCTTTGCTTCATTCTCTCACTACATCATCATTGATTTTCACTTTTTTTAACAGATTGAGAGAGTTAGAAGAGGGATATGTCCCTTCCTGAGTTTTCTAGGTCAAGGAATAAAGAGAACTAACAAGAGTTTCTAGGAGAGTTTGGTGAAAGTGTGTAGGAGTTTTAGCTGATGAAGTGGGAATCTCTGATTCTCATGACAATTTTGTAAACAAGGAGTAGATGGTAGAATTTCAAAACCAGAAAATTAACAGCCATTGATTTAAAAATGTAGGAGGAAGACACTGAGTATTTCAGTTTTGATTTTAAGGTATAGAGCAGTGGTGGCGAACCTATGGCACGTGTGCCAGAAAGGGCACTCAGAGCCCTCTCTGTGGGCACACGCTCCATCGCCCCAGCATAGAGTTCGTTACTAGAAAGCCAGAGGGATGCGGGGCTGGTCTGCTCTCCTCCCCCTCTCCATACACACCTGAGGACATTTCTCACATCCCTTGCCCCTCTGCTCAGCAGCCCAATGGGAGCACTTCCTCCCTCCCCTGTCTGGGGTAAGGCGGGCATCTCACATGCGACGTGAAGGTCCAGCACGGATGCCAGCCTGTTGAGTATGTGGTGAAGGTGATTCCCATGGTGGGGTTGGAGAAAAGCGAGGTTGGAGGGGAGCTAGTTATCTGAAACAAGTAACAATGATTAACATATAGTACAAAGCAGAAATAGAACAAATTAACCAGCATTTATGGATCTGCTTCAAGGCAGATTCTGGCCATCAGCTGCTGCTAGGCCGGCTGCTGTCTGGTGACCCCTGTTGGATTGGGAGGATCTGCTGCTGCTGCCGCTCGAGGCAAAACAGCCTTTTCCCTCAGTAATGTCTTTCCGGGGGTCTTTCCTGGGTGGCTTGGAAATGTTTCTCATCATAACCTGCCTCCATGGTATGAGAGGGGAGAAGAGATGGGCAGGAGGGGGATAGGCAGATGGTGCTGGGCGAAGAGGGCGGTATCTGTGTGTGTGTCAGTGAGTGAGTTACAGGGAAGATGGAGGATCAGTCTTCCTATACTTGAAGAGATGGGCAGGAGGGGGGAGGGCTGTCTTTGTCTGTGTGTGAGTGACAGGGAAGAGGGGGGGTCAGTCTTCCCTCACTTTGAAAAGATTCCTGGCTAGCATGAGGAAGGTGAGAGGGTGGAAAGGAGGCGAAGGGGAATTGCCTAGAAGGAGAATCTGGAGTCTGAATCTCGCGAGTTCTTTCTCTTGAACAACTTTCACTTAATTTACACTTTTTATGCAGCGAGAGAGAAGAACCATCGGCTCTGCTGTGAGATTTCTCGTGCAACCTCATTGCATGGTGCTTGTCTTGCGAGTTGCCGCTCATCAACCAAATTACATTTTATTAAACTTTTTTGCTTGTCTTGCAAAAATCTCGTGCACTGAGGTGCTCGCAATCTGAAGTTCCAGTTTGGGCACTCAGTCTCTAAAAGGTTTGCCATCACTGATATAGAGAGATTAGGATTCTTTATTACTGTCAGACACAGACCTTCTTTGTATCTTCAGCCTCCTAATTCTCTCCAATAAAACTACTGTTTAATTAGTTATTGTGTTTTCTTGGGAATACAGAACTAAGATTTTATTTGCTGTATCTACCTAGTATGAAGCCTTAGCAATGAGGGTGTAAAGAGAGTGTCAAATAAAAGCCTTTCTACTGGTGATGCCCTAAGAAACAAAACTGAATATGAATGAACAGGAGCTTGCAGTTATGAACTGTGGTGCTTGTGGCAAAGTTGTCATATTGCCTGAAAACAACCATATTAGATGATAGGAAGAGAACAAATGTCTTTATCTTGAAAAGGGGATTGGGATATATGTGTGTCTGCAAGCTACAGACCTGTCAGACTGATATCAGTCAGTACATGGGAACACTCTAGAGCAGTTTATAAAAAGATTAATCTGTAAACATCTTAAAAACAGTAATCTGAAATCAGCATGGATTTATCAAGAACAAATCTTGTCAGTTTATAGGAACAGAATATCTTGACATTAGTAAAGATTTCTGCAAAGTACCCTAGGACATTCTGATTAGCAAGCTAGTTAAAAGTCAGCTGGATAATACCTAGCTGGTTTAAAAATGGTAAAAAAGTGATTGTCAAAGTTTATTCATCAAGTCAGAATAAGATATCAAAGCAAAGTACTGCAAGATTCAGTCCTGAGTCCTGCATACTTTAATATTTTTTATTAATGACTTAGATAAAGATATGAAAGAATGCTAATTTACAACTTTGGGTGAGATATCTAATGTATATCTGGCTTGGCACTTTTTAAAAAAGTGAAATTAAAAAAAATAAAAGGAGGGTGTGTTTCATTTAAGTTTTGCACATTTTTTTCCCTTTTACTTCTGATCCAACTTTCTTCAGGATTGTTAGAATTATAAATGTTTGCCATTTCCAAAATTATCCTGTTGTTTCTTTTAGAACGATCAGGTTCTCCAGGGTTTTGCTGTGGACAAGGGAGAATTTACCTGTCCTTTGTGTAGGCAGTTCGCCAACAGTGTCCTTCCATGTTATCCCGGCAACAATGTAGAGCGAAACCTTTATCAATGTCACAGTACCAAGACTATGCAAGAATTCGTCAAGGAGGTGGAAGAACTTCAAGAGCAGCTGGGGACTTTCCCAGTAAGCATCAGTGTAAGACAGAAATATCCTTGTTAATTTTTCTTTCCACCATCTTTCTCTTTCTCTCCTATTAATTCATTCTACATTCTGTAAAATTTAAAAAGTTGAACATTCTTCCCATTTCTCCATTAAATGTGAGAGTCTCAGTACCATTAAAGTTTCAGTAGTTAAATTTGAGAACATTGCCTTTAAATAAAAATGTAGTTATCTCAGCGTTTTGCTGTTGCATTTCAATATAGGTATGTTTTGGTTATTAAATCCATGCTTTCCAGCTTTTCATAGAACTAAGCAATATTTCAAGAAATGTTATAATTGCATAAAAATGACTGAATTTCTGACTGAAAGCTATTTAAGATGTTGAGAATAGTGATAATTATGGATTTTTCTTTTTATCATAACTTTTAATTTTTATTAAAATTTTTATTAAAAATTAAATTCTATAATTATAGAACATAGTTCTATAATTATAGAATGTTCTATAATTTCTATAGAACATAGTTCTATAATTTGAGTTTTAAAAAGCTATTCAAAAATACATTGTTTCACTTATAAGCTTTAGGCCACAGTTTTTTCAAATTTACCTGGAAATAAATTACTATTACTTACTTTTGAATAGATGCTATAATATTTATTAATATGTTCTGACTTTTTAGTTTTTTCTGTTTTTTTTAGTTTGTACTGCTTAGCTCTTAAAATAATATAACCTTTATTAAAGTGAAATTTATGTTTTGTATTCTATTATTTCTACCAATTTAAAAAACAATATAATTACTAATATCCAGTCTTAATTGTAAGCTAGCATAATGGAAGTGTGTTGGTTTTAAAGTTTCTTGTCTATGAACCCCAGTGAATGCCTTCTTGGATAATTAAGATGTTATTTAATATCTCTCTGTTAAGATTTAATGTGAAGTTGTATGATGCTGTTTTAATATTTCAGCATCTTATATTTTCAGAAATCATTCTATGGGTTCTTCTTTTGTTATTGCCATTAGTATAGTAAATAAATTCAAGCCTCTTTTTTTAACAGTCAGAAACCAATTTAAGTAAAGAAATGGAGTCAGTGATGAAAGACATCAAAAATACTACTCAGAAAAAATATACTGACTACAGCAAGACTCCTGGATCACCAGATAACGACTTTCTTTTCATGTACTCTGTAGCTAGGTAGGTAAAACTCTATTCTAGATTCCTTCTGTTTGGCACATATTCAGTTGCCTTATTGGACAACCTTCAACTTACAACTTTAAAGAATGAGGAAATGTCGGTAAACATGAATAAACAGGTGGTTGGTTGAACTTTACCAAGCATTTTCGTATATCCTTGATAATGAAAACTGAAAACCATTCCAAATAATTTTATCAGATTGTGTCAGACAGTTCCACAATCACCGTGGATTTTATACTCAAAATATCTTGCAAATATTTTTAATATTTTTATGATTTTATTGTTGTTTTGTAAGTCACCTAGAATTATGATGATAAGCAACTATGTAAGTCTTTAAATAAAATAAATACATCACAGCGTGCTGTTGAGGATTCTATTAAAACTGCCCAGAGCTCTGTGTCTTTGGAAAATCTTCACTGGGTAAATTTAATTGCATAGAAACAGTATTGCCATCACAATTGTAGCTTAATTGTTAAAGAGGTATTAAAAATTCCAAATTCTAGTAATTTCTATTATTGTATTATAGCCTGCCCTGCCCCATGTGTTCAGAATAGATGCTCAATTACTCTTTTGTAGCTTTTGTTGCCTCAGTGATTTCTTTTTTATTATGATACTGCTAGGTACTTTGAAAGTCAGTAGAGTTGTATCAAGGCATACTCACACATAGTCTTTGCATGGTACATCAGAGTTATTAATACATGTGAATATTGCAGAAAGATGAGTAACCTTTTCTTGAACCTTCAAGAAGGCGGTAGAGCTATGAACAATAGTGATTTTTTTTAAGTTGATGAATTGTTACATACTTTGACCTTTGTAAAAGTATTAAAAATAAATTTAGTTGATAGGGGTTTTTTTGTTACTAATTCCTGTGCTAGGATTTTTCTTAAACAAAAGGTTACAGAAAGGCTTTTTCTTAGTGTTATATGACTTTATATCTTTTAAAGGTCACATACTTCTAAGCATTTGCAGCAAGAAAGAATGAATCATGCAAACTGTGTTATTACTGCTGGAGTAGTAAGAATGAAGTTAAAATATTTTAAACTGCTGGAGTAGTAAGAATGAAGTTACAATATTTTAAACAGTTTTTTTAAACAGTTTTCAGTTTTTTTTAAGTTTTCATTTTTGAAAAATATATCAGTTTTGAACACTACTTCTAGAAATGTAAAAGGCCCAATGGATTGTTTACTTATTTACCTATAAAAGTGATGGGCTAGTCTCACTCATTGAAAATCATTTCTATGATGCTGAGCAAGTGAAGTTTAGGGTTCCTACACTGTTTTTCAAAGGGCAGGCATGAGAGGAAGAATTAAATAACATATTTTCTTATTTCAACAAGCTTTGGGGAAGGAGAATCATGTAGCACTAAATTAAAGTTGCAGTTTTAATGCCAAGTAGATTCATAATTGAACAATTCATGATTTAATTATAAATGGGAAATAAAATTGAGATTTGTTTTAAAAGTAGAAGCACATACTTTTAATATGTTACAATAAATGGAAAATATACATCTCCAAAATATGTTGTAAATTATTCTAATATACAAACTAGGTTTCATATCTTAGTAACAATGATAAAAAACGTATGGACTATATAGTGGAACCTTTGATTGCGAGCACCTTGGTTCACAAAGTTTTCACAAGATGAGCAAAAATTTTAAATAAAAATTAATTTGGTTAATGAGTGAAAACTCACAAGATGAGCACCGTGCAATGAGCTCGCGCGGGAAATCTGACAACAGAGCCGATGATTCTTCTCTCTCGCTGCGTAAAAAGCATAAATTAAGTGAAAGTCATTCAAGAGAAAGAAAAGAACTCCTGAGATTCAGATTCCAGATTCTCCTTCCAAGCAATCCCCCTCCTCTCCTCCCTCTTGTCTCTCTCATGACAGCCAGGACTCTTCTCAAAGCGTAGGTAGATTGACTCTCTGTCTTCCCTGTCACTTTCTCACACGCACAGACACCGCCCTCTTCGCCCAGCACCATCCAGCCCATCCCCCTCCTGCCCATCTCTTCTCCCCTCTCATAGCACGGAGGCAGGTTATGAGAAACATTTCCAAATCACCCAGGAAAGACCCTGGAAAAACATTGCTGAGAGAAAAGGGAAAAGGCCGTTTTGCCCTCAAGTGGCAGCAGCAGATCTTCCCAATCCAACAGGAGCCACCCAGACAGCACTGGCCGAGCAGCAGCTGATTGCATGAACCTGCCTTGGAGCAGATCCATAAGTACTGGTTAATTTGTTCTATTTCTACTTCATATTGTGTATTAATCATTGTTACTTGTTTCAGATATTAGGGACAATCAT
>JANHZU010001257.1:17779-34866 GCA_032468055.1 Acrochordus granulatus
TTGAATCATTTTGGTTTTTCCTTTTCTTTTCTTTTTTCCCTTTTGAGCCTTTTTTATTCTAGCTTTTTTGTTTTTTCCATCTTTAGTTCTGCTTTTTTGGTAGGATGGCTTATTTATAAATAATTGTCAGAAGTACAGACGGGCTTAAAAATTTGATCAACAGAAACAGTTAGTTGGAGCTATTGCTGCCAGGGAGGGGTAGAGAATACATTGCTGAAAGCAAAGGTTTACTTACTTTTGCCACACACAATGTAGCTTTGGGTCATTTCCCTCAATTAATAAATTAAAAAGTATAATGTTTTTGACTCATTTGTTCAACTGGGTTCTTATGATCTTGTTTTAGGATTTGTATAGAGAAGAGTTTTAAGTCAAATATATGCAGAAATATTGAAAATGCAAAAGGGTTCAAATACTTTTATGCACATTGTATCAACGGCTTTCACTTTTGAGCAATATTTACTTTTCTTCTTCCAGAATGATGCTGGTGGACAACGAGTGCTAGTCAACAAATGGAGCACTTTCAACAAAGCCCGTCTTGTGTGTTCTGTTCCAGGACCAGATGGCATTGACACACATTTTGATGAACTGGGTATGACTTATATTCCATAATCACAATTGGTTGGTTTGTAGAGGATTAGGAATTTATACTTAGTATGAGGAGAATGAGACCATAGGAATGACTGGGGAGATTTAATGCTGCAGTAATGCTAAAATGAAGCTACTGGGGATCTGATCAGTGCCTTGATCAGAAATCTCTGATTAGCCCTGACTAAAGTCAGTAATAAATGCTGGTGTTAGAAATTCACAATCTGAGATCCGTGCTTTATGCAGCCCCCAAAAGACTTTCAGAAAATTATAAAATTATAATTTTTGATATAAGAGAAATGCCCTTCTTCAGCACAGCACCCAAAGACCAGCACAACCCTCACTCCAGAAAAAGTTTATATTTCTGCACTAGAGTATGGTACCTCGCAATTTCCTTTTAGGTTGGGCAGTGCTAGTGCAAGAGGAGTTGGTAGCAATGAAACAAAATGGACAGCACAAATATCTTTTAGGCCATGAGGTCCACCTTAGGAAAATGTCTGTGTAGAATGAGCATATGGGCAGAACAGTGACCAGAACCCGTTCAATCCTCCACTTTTCAACAGAGGACGTCTTTCTTCTGAGGGCTAAAGATGGCAAGAACCCTGAAGTATATGCACTGTTTAGCACCATCAGGTGAGATGTTTCTTTCTGTTGTTTGTAGTTACATCTGTAATTATTTTTGATCTTTTTAAAATGTCTTCGATACTAAATGTGTAATTTTTCTAATACCCAATGGAGTTTGCTTTTTCTTCAATTCTTCAGCTGACTTTAATGAGATTCAATCAGAATGAATTATTTTTTTCTGAAAACATCATACAACTATAACCTTCTAAACATTTGTTGACTTAAAAACAAAATTTTCTTTCTAAATTGCATCCTAGAGAGATAAGCAGCAGATTTTAATTGGATTTACAGGTACATCTGGTGTTACAAGCAATATTTGGGCAAATATTTCTCATTACAGCAATGTCTTCCAAGGCTTCGCCATCTGTGTCTACCGTATGACAGACATCTGGGAGGTTTTTAATGGACCATTTGCTCATAAAAGTGGTCCTGATCATCAGTGGGCAGCTTATGAGGGCAAAGTGCCTTACCCAAGGCCAGGAGTTGTAAGTATAAGGATGAAGATGATTTTCCTGAAAAAACGGAACAGTGTGCAGTAAGAGCGTTTTGCCATAAAACAAAATAATTAAAAATAACATGCAAAATAATGTTTTGATTATCTAAAGCTGCCAAAACTATTCATGTCAGTGGAAATGGGAAAAAAAATTCCTCAATTTCTGGAGTAGATTGCAGGCCTGGGAAGAACCAAGGGATGTAATGAAATGGTGGAAAGGGTTGGCTTGATCCCCGATAAATAGATGAACAGAGCTACTTGCTGAAATGGTGTCCTTTCTCCTAGTGCCCCAGCAAAACCACCAACCAACCAAGTCGTCAGTATTCCTCCACCAAAGACTACCCGGATGAGGTATTACACTTTGCACGTGCTCACCCACTGATGAGCAAATCTGTGTATCCACTACAACGCCGGCCTGTGCTGGTAAAAATCAATCTGCAGCATCGCCTACGGCAGATAGTGGTGGACCGTGTGGAAGCTGAAGATGGGCATTACGATGTCATGTTCATTGGCACAGGTGCACTGTTAATCATGAGATATATTGGGGTTCAGCAGTGCCTGAATATCTCTGTCCCAAACTGCATATATATGGAATTACTTGTCATTATGTCGAAGAATTTGTGGATTTGAAGATAATCTCCTGAGTTTTCAAATCTGCAAATAATACCCTGACGTTGAAAAGAGGTCCTGGGTTAAATGTGATAAGTCCTGGGTCAAACCAAACTTTTATATGCATTGAAACTAGGTCTGCACATCATATTTGGCTGAATTCTGAGTAGAAATGAGTCATTTGGACCAATCTGGCAGAATATGAAGCAGTTGGAATGAAGCATTGACCTCATGAAGCTCTGTGATTGATTAGTCATCTTTACGCACTAGAGGAAGTTTGCAGTTTGCCCCAATACTTGCAAAATAGAATATTTTCAGTTTATTCAAGAGGAGAGAAATGGTGAAGGAGAAGGATGGATTTGAATGAGTGACAAGCGTGTCTTCAAATCACGGACATTACTTCTTCAGGAGTCTCCAGTTACAGTGTTGTGTGGGAGAGATGTTCAAATTTGTCTCACATGATGGCTCCTTTCTTAGAAATTGAAAAATAGCTTCTTTTTAAATTAGATTTTTCCCAATTTGTCTCAGCTTTTAAACCTAAAAGACTGAAGGACAGAAAGAATGAAGATGATTCAGGAGAGAAGAGGAGAGGTCCTAAATCACATGTGCATCTGGTTGTGTAAAACTAGGAGTCAGATTCTAGCGCTTGCTTTTCACGAACAGCCTTTGAAAAAGTCCCAGTGCGCTTTGTCAGGATACTAGGTGACTCCAGAGATGATCTTGCTTCAGTGCTCTTTTTTTCCCCTTCCTCCCTTTTAGAGGCTGGCTCTATACTGAAGATCATCGCCCTACAGAGAGAAAATTTTGCTGCTGTTGAAGAGGTTGTTTTGGAAGAGCTTCAAGTATTTAAGGTGCAGTTAAAAAGCTGTGTATATGTGACCCTCATATAGTTGTGTATCTCCACTGGGCCCAACTGAAAGTGTAAATTTGAACAAGTGATTTGTCCAGTTGTGTTTGCGTGCATGCATTTGTTTTTGTGAGAAAATAGCTAGGAGATGAATGACCTTCTATGGCTATTAGAAATACATAAATGTGGAGCTGAGGACAGGATTGGTGGTTATATTCCTGACATATTTTAGCTGAGTTGCCATATCTGCTTGTTTCTCCAGGTACCAGCCCCGATCACTGAGATGGAAATTTCTGTGAAACGGGTGAGTAATGAATGGGTTATAAAAATAAATTTTCCACCTCAATCCATTTGCATTTTTTACTGTAAAACTCACATTAGTTTGAATTAAGATCGACATGCATATTTATTTATTCCAGCAAAATGTTGTATTCTAAAATATTTATTTTTTATCCTATTGGTTGCATTACCTATAGCATTACTACAGATGAATTTTAAAAACTTAAATATTTTGTAAAGGAAATTGGACCACAAAATATTGACAATTAATTAATAAACAAATAAGGCTCCTGCAGAAAGTAATGCAATGTTTAAATGAATTTGAGATAGAGAACTTGATGCTGGGAGAAAATATAAACATAAATCTGGGCACAATTTAAGCAAAAGTAGATGTGCAAAAATCACCCAAAAATCACTGTACAAAAGACTCTTGAAAATTATCCAGATTCAGGAAATAATTCACAGGGAGCCATGATTTCCCAGTGACCAATGATCTAGAGTTAAAATTAGATAATAATTTAAGCTACATTTATTTTTGTCATTTAATCCTATATTAACCTTTACTCAAACATCAAAACAAAATGTGTTTCAGATTTTAAAATTTTAAAGAAAATTATGTAAAACAAACATCTTTGGCAATATACTGACAATAAGATAAGAGGCTATGAAAGTAGTAATGTCAATACATAAGCCAAACAATTATGAATACATGAACTAATAGCATAATTGAAAATAAAACATTATTTGTGGATACATTATATATAAAAATCAAGAATACATTGGCAAAATACAGCAAGACAGGCTTTTAACATGCATATAAACAGAAAAGAAAAAAGAATAGGATGTTTTAGAGATAAATAAAATCAACACACAGCTTTTGTATCAAAAACAAAAATATTATGAATACAATAATAGGAATTCAAGAGTGCTAGCAAAATAGATTAAAAACATTTTGAAAAGGCTCAAAAGCTCAAATTGTTACCACTGTTAATTATGAATTTATGATTTTTTAAAAGATTTATATACTTCAAGCAATCTCAGCAGATAAAAATTAATGATGATCTAAATTAATAATGTTTTTAAAAGCTTCAACTTCAATTCCTGGGCTCAGATTAATAATGAATTTTAGAAACAATGCAAGGATATTTTAATATCAGACTTTTTATTAATATGTACTGAGTGCATCCAAGAGAAACATCTTCCTGTCTCTTGGTACAATTGTAAAATTATCCTTATTCCCAAACCAAGCAAAAAAAACACAATATGTAATTTTATATTGACCCATTTTTCGATCTCATACTGATTTATTTTTATTTATTTATTTGTACCCCACCTTTATTATTTTTTTATAAATAACTCAAGGCAACAAACATATTTAAAACAGCTTTCTCCTCCTACTTTCCTCACAACAGCAGTCCTGTGAAGGCCCAGGGTCCACCCAGCTGGCTTTCGTGGCTAAACTATATTATAAACAAAATACTAAAATATTACCCATTCCTCTCAATTCAATTATAAATAAAATTATGCATCCAAAAAGACTCCTGAATAGGAGCTGAAACATTTCCTGGTTACATCTATTAATAAAAGTCCAGTTGCTTTTTTAAGAAAGTTAAAATTGCACTTTTTGCAATTTTGCTACAAATCATGACCTGGATTAATGAGAATATACATAGACATCCAAACTAGTCTGGATTTATTCCCAGAACTATAGCCACCCTATTAGAAAATTAGTGAATATGGTATGGTTCTCTAAAATCAAATTACTATCAGTGTGTTTGTTAAATATATTGACTGTACGGAAGTTCATTGTTTATGAAAATAAATTTACAAAAATTTAAATTTGGCAATTTTTTTAGACATAAAAATTTGGCAATTTTTTAGACAATTTTTTTAGACATAATAACTCACGAGACGTGGATACGAAGTAATAATTATGAGAGGAACCTTTTAATATTGAGAGTTTTTAATAAGGATGTCCATTACCCCTTTACTATTTAATCTAAGTACAGAAATTATAGAATCATTATGCATGAATAATACATCCACAGGATATATATATATATATAGGGACAAAAATTACTATTTTTTTCAGGTGATGTGACAGGAATTGAAACACAGCTCATTTGTTTCATATTAAAAAGGAGCTAAAAATTTGCAAAAGTATCATATTTAACATTCTTCCACCTTAGGTGGACATGTAAAAAGGGATCAGAGTTTTGGGAAAATGTTTTTGGTGAACTGAATAGCAAACTAAACAAATAATTCAGTTTTAGGACCTTTACATACAGTATATATGGTGCATAGAACGTTAGATGGCAAAAAAACCCTTACTATAATTTTACTTTTTCTCAGCTAAATTACTGATTGCTCCGCATTTGAAATATTTGGCAAATTTACCATGTGAAAAATAGCATAATAAAATGTAGTCGGCAGTTGTACTTGAAAACTACCAGATAAAGTTCATGTGCTAAAGAAACAGGATGGAAACCACCGTTTAATAGGATCTGGAGGGACTATATTTTATAAACAATAATAAGTTATCTTCTGTCAACCCAGAGGATATGAGGAAATCATCACGTGGTCTGTAATGAGGCAATGTTGATGCTAAACTCGTAAAGTGCCAATCCAAATGCCTAACTGTTTAAACTAAAATTTAAAAAATGGGAACAAAAACCAAAAGAATGGATTCTTTACTGGGAAATGTAGTGGTGAAAACAGCTTTCAATCATCACCATGCCTAAAGTCCAACAAAACACTGCTCAGACTTCAGATTACTATAGATTGTGGTGATTGTTTATGAAAGATAGCTAGGGTAAGGCAAATACAATAAAGATATTAAGTTCTAATGAGTCCGGGAAAAGTTTTTGCTTTCTCAGATACAAAGAATCTTGGACTTTTTTGTAAACAGGTTTAACAGAAGAGGCAAATGTCATAATATGGTTTACTTTCCTCCAGTACAGTATCTTCCAGTTATGTTGGATTCAACAGCTATAAACCCAGATAGAATGGGAGTCCTGCATACAAATCATGAATTTGGTAGTCCAACATTCAGTGGGTTCTAAACTGGGGAAAGCTGGCATGTGTCTGCTTTATAAACAGTGGACCAGATCCCAATTCTTCTCAAATAGTCATTGATATACAAATCAGAAATCAGAAATTGTTATTTAAATCATAAATTTCTATTTTAAATAACACAGGTCTGTGAAAATGATATCTGTGGTCTGACACTGCAGATACTTATTATTTCAAGGCATATGTAATGTGGCTTCTTTCTTTATGTATCAATACTCTAAGACCTCTGATGTTACCAAGTCGGTTTTCTTTGATATGAATGTGTATGATCAGTTTCAATTCTGAATGGCCATAAATAATTCCATAACACCGCCGGGAAACCTATGGCAATTCCAAAACCATTAAATTTTATTGCTCTTCCAAATGCTCTAACTTAAGAAGGTTGACAACACAGCCGCATGCATTTTCACTCAGAGCGCTGAACACAGTAGAAAAGGGAAAATCAGGAAAATAGACTGAGCAGTCTTTCCCAGTGCCATCTTCTTCCCACTATATTTTCCTGATTTTCTTTCTAAAAAAACCCATTCACAAGGTAGGGGAGGGGAATATTCAGCTAATCTGTAAGCTCTTTTCAAAATATACCAGTTCAGATTCGATTTTGAAAAGCAGTTTGACTTTCAATCTAGGGGGCTTCCACATTGCCTTGTTTCTCCCTCCTTCCAAACTATTTTCAATCTAGTTATTTCATTGTCTTCCCTCCTGTAACTTTGGAATACCGAGAGAATCTAAAGATCGGGATGAAGCACTCAGCATTCCTGCTTGCTGCTCAGAAGGGCATTGCAGGAAAAATAGTTCAATCGGGGTTTGCTTCCTAACCTTGTGTAGGTCCTAAAGAGCCAAAATTTCCTGTTCCCCACTTCACAGCAAAAGGGAGACTAGCACTCACCCCTCCCAAAATCCACATTATTCTTATGGGAACTTAAAGTAAGGCCAAGGGGTGGAACTGAAAAATGAAAAACAAGTAAAAATAACTTATCAAAAGCAACCTAAATATCATTTATTCTTTGTATTTAAAAGCATACCAAGTAAGAACAAAAGCACATCACCAAGTTCTACGAAGGACATTTCATCCAGGATCTCTAATTTTGATTGCAGAAATTATGTGTGTGTGGGGGGGAAAGGGTGATATATGCATAGTTGAGGATCTAGGAATTGGATAGTGACCCTCAGGGGAATGGGGAAAGGAAGGAATGAAGGTGCACTTGAACCCAGGAGACGAGCCAGGGAGGATGCCCACCACCCACAATTCCCATGTAGAAGCAGCATTCCAGAAAACACTTCATATGTACTCCAGTTTCCATAACTAGGAATAAGGCAGCCCAGCTCTCCAGACAAGCTGGTCTCCTGCAATTTGGCAGCTTTGGAGGAGGCTTCAGATAGGGTCAGAATCATCATATGGAGGTGCCTTCCAGAAAAGTGGAACCCCAGTTTTCTCTTCTAAAAATTGAGGAAAAATTCTGATAGAGACAAAAGATGCCTTGGTAGAAGAGAATATCTGTAGCTCAGGGTTGAACTGCGAGTCCTTGGTGCTCTCTGGGCCTGGTTCTTTGCTTGCAGATGTTTCATTATCTGACCATCAGTGCTAGTGAGTGTGGTTTGCTCCCTGTTTAAAAGATATCCACCAGTTTCACTGTGTGCTTTAACTCTCTTTACCAGCATGAGGCTGCTACTAAGAATATCAGCTCCAAGGTGATTTTGTGCTCCTCAACTAACCTTGCCTTGTTTTGACAGCAAATGCTTTATGTGGGCTCACGGGTTGGTGTTGCCCAAGTGAAACTTCATCAGTGTGAGACTTATGGGAACGCCTGTGCAGAATGTTGCCTGGCACGGGATCCTTATTGTGCCTGGGATGGCCTCACTTGCACCAGATACCAAGAATCAGGCAAACGTCGCTTTCGCAGGCAGGACATCCAGAACGGCAACCCCATGCACCAATGTCTGGATCAAAACCTAACAGGTGAAGAAACTTGGGAATCTGTGCTTAGGCCAGTGGGGCAGAACGGGATGACTTCTGTGGAGGGGTACCTGCCATATCCTTAGCTTCTGCTGTGTTGTCACTAATACAGCCTGGAATCAAATATTTTCACAGGGACATGGGTCAAACTTTTGCTTTGGATAGCATCTATTTTATGGTTTAAAAACATAAACAGTGCTATAATCTTAGCTGGAATACTGCGAAAGAGAAGAGATCTTGGGGTCTTTGGCATTTTGAATTAACATCTGCAAACACTCTGGAAATTTTGATTCTGTGCTCAGTTTTTTGGATGGGAAATAAATCTCCTTATACCAAAGAGCAAAGACTCAGGCTGGGCCATGCTTTAAACCCATGCCTACTGTGGGCCATGCCCACATGTTCAAAAACAATCCTGGGCCATCATAACCCAGGAAATGGGTGCTTTCAGCTAAACAACTGATCTTAGATAATAGCATTTTTGTGTTTTTGTAGTGGATGACTTTGACAGCATTGAGGAGAAAATAGTATATGGGACAGAGCACAACAGCACCTTCTTGGAGTGTATTCCTAAGTCACCTCAAGCTGCAGTGCAATGGTTTGTACACAGATCTCCAGAGGAGCTAAGAGATGAGGTGAGGCACTTTTGCTTTATTTTCTTAATGATAATTTTCTTTAATCTTCTCCCTCTAAATATTCACAAACATATACTCTCTCATGCAATTACTGTACATGAGTCATCTTAGCACATTATTGTTCCTGCCGCTTCTACCCCATGAGTACTATTTTTTTTGTCTTGACTGTTTTCTTATACTAGATGTTGGTTATATAGAGCCTTGGGGGGGTCTTGGAGAGCTTTATTTACTAAATTTCAGTCTTCAATACAGCTGTAAAAGCTTAGAAGCTTTGCCAAATGTACCCCTCCCTATTCTGTGCAAATGTTCCCTGTCCATGCATGAAGTTGCCTTCCCTTCAGAACATATGGAGTTCTTGGTTATTGAAGATGGAACCAATGGGAAAAGTTCCCTCAACCTCTTCCAATCTATAAGGCAGAACTAAATTCTTGCAACTGGTGGAGGGGATTTGACCTCCCTCTCACTCTTCAATCTGATGAAGGGTTTTTTTTTAATTCTTAGCTCCATCTGGGCTTGAGAAAAAAAGTGGTTTGCATCCAGGCTTTTAGAAAGAAAACAGATTATCACGTAGCCGAGCCTACTACATAGGAAGTAGTTTCCTCTCTTGTTTTGTACTTTCTTTTCAAGGAAGCAATAGAATGACTTGGAACATCTTCTGTCATGGCCATTATTGCCAAGACAGTGATCCAAAGAGAAGGAATAGAGATCTTATGGATCCTACTGAATATAGAATGGCTAGAGCATAAATAGCATGAAACAGCTGCTGAGGGCATTCAAGTCTTGGAAATTACTTTTATATCCTCCAGAGCACTGATAATTTGGGTATGTGAGTTGTTTAAGGTTTTACCTTAACTGACCCTGAACTCCTTAAGAAGGCACTCAGCGAGTTTGCTAAAACAGCTGGATTGCTGATGCAGCCCCATTCTATGGCAACCAGAGTATTAGTTTGCAGACAGCTGGGGTTCAGACATTGGCAAGTTGACCATCAGTCAAGAATTATTTTGGCAGGCGAGCTCTCTGTGGAGAGGAAATTATTTGCAAAAATTATTGTTGTGATGCTATGGAGAATATGGGTAAGAAGAGATGCTTAACATTTGCAGCAAAGAAGCAAAATGTCATATATTTAGAAGACTGATTGCCTTTCACTAGAAAGTAATCTTCCAGCTTTTTTCATACTGAAAGAAGCCAAGGAAGTAGATATTGGGGGCCTCAGGACTGTCAGAATAAGTATTTCAGGAACAGCAGTTGAAGTAAATAAGACAAATTGAGAAAAAAACTCAGCACATCTTCTTAAGGGTATGTGTGTGTGGATGTAGGGGCATATTCTCAAAAAGTTTGGATATCTAAGAATGGTTAGAACACAAAAATTCAGGTAAAAGATGGAGTGGATTTATGAAATATATAAAATATTTATAAAACAGACTGAACTATTCAACAAGGTTTGATGGTTCTGGGGGATTTCAATCTGCCATCCCTGGGTTTATCCGCAGGACTAAGAAGTTCCTGGGCTCTATGGTGGCCATAGGACTACACGAGATGGTGGTCACACTCTGGATATGATTTTCTTGTCAGAGCAATGGCAAAGTGACCTGATGGGGGAACTTTCAATGTTCCCCTTGTCATGGTCAGATCACACACTGGTATCTTTGAGATTCTCTTATGCCATCCCACTCTGCAGGGAGGTTGGACTTATTTGAGCGGTCTGCCCATGATGACTGATGGACCCAGAAGGGAGCCCTTCAGAGGAAGCTGGGGGACATCCTGGGGGTATTGCTGCCCAGTCCTGCCGAAGCCCTGGTTACATCCTGGAATCAAAGGCTTTGGATAGGATCACACCTGTGTAGCCTCTCTCTACCTATCACACTCAACACTTCCCGTGGTTCACTGAAGAATTGTAGGTGCTGAAGAGGGTAAAGAGACACCTGGAGCATTGCTGGCAGAAGATGAGGGATGAATCTAATCAAACACAAGTTAGAGCAGCTAATAAGGCCTACCTTGTGGTGATAAGCATGGCAAAACATAATTATTTCTCTGCCCTTATTGCATCTGCAGTGTGTCGTCCTTCAGCTCTGTTCAGGGATTCAGGAGATCATCTGCAGGGCTGTGCAGAGGAATTTGCTGAACACTTGACAGACAAAGTTGCTTAAATCCAGTCTCAGTTGGAAGCCATGTGTGATGCAGGTCCACTTGAGATGCCTAGGGAGGAGTCTTGATCAGTTATCTGGGAACAATTCAATCCTGTTGCACCTGATGAAGTGGACAGGGTCCTTAATGCTGTAATGTGACCACTTGCCGATTGGATCCATGTCCCTCCTGGTTGGAGAAAACCGCCAGGACAGAGACTAACAGGTGGGTCCACGAAGTGATTCACTCCTCACTGCTAGAGGAGATATTTCCGGGACCTTTAAGGAGGCCCTGGTTCATCCCGTTAAAAAAACCTCTGTTGGACTCCACCTGTTTGGACAATTATCATCCAATCTCCCATCTTCCCTTTTTAGGGGAGGTGGTTGAGAAGGTGGTTGCATGGCAGTTAAGAGGATCCTGGAGGAAGTAGATTATCTGGACCCTTTTCAGTCTGGGTTCAGGCCTGGTTATGGGACAGAGACAGCATTGGTTGCACTTGATGATCTCTGGTGAGAATGGGATGAGGTATTGCATCCATCCTGGCTCTCCTTGACCTCTCGGTGGCTTTCAATATCATCAACCATAATATCCTTTTGGGTCAGCTGCAGGGGCTAGGTTTTTGTGCTAGTTGACCTCCTTTCTCCAGGGCTGATCCCAGTCGGTGTTAATTGGGAGAGAGAAGTTCAGTCCACGGCCACTACTATGTGGTGTACCACAGGGCTCGGGGCTTTCACCTCTCCTCTTTAACATCTACATGAAACGGCTAGGTGAGATCATCCATCACTATGGGATGAGGTACCATCAGGACGCTGATGATACTCAGATTTACATCTCCATCCCTAATGCTGTCTCAGCCCTGACTTGGTGTCTGGAGGCTGTACAGGTCTGGATAGGAAACAACGGGCTTCAATTGAACCCTGGCAAGGCTGAGTGGCTTTGGGTGTTTGGGGGTTCACTGCCCCAGACAGATCCTGTGCACAATCTGGGGGTTCTCCTGGACTTCGAAGAGCAGGTGGCAGTTGCGGCTAGGAGGGCCTTTGCACAATTCTGTGTTGTGCACCAGTTGCACCTTTTCCTGGACCAGTAGTCTCTACGCTCAGTCACTCATGCCCTTGTCATCTCTTTGTTGGACTACAGCAATGCACACTATACGAGGCTATCCTTGAAGAGCATTCGAAGGCTGCAGCTGGTGCAGAATGCATGGATGGTTCTAAGGTCCCTCTTTAAAAAAAAAGACAGGGGATGGCCCACATAACATCTCTTTTCCACAAGTTGCATTGGCTGCCAGTTTGCTTCCAGGAGCAATTCAAGGTGTTGGATTTAACCTTTAAAGCCCTTCATTGCATAGGACCAAGCTATCTGAGGAATCGTCTCATCCCAATGGGACCACGCGCCCCACCAGTACTGCAGAAGAGACCATCGGAGGTGGTTGGTGGTTTAATACCATCCTCCTTCCCCCATATATATATTCTCATTCCTCCCCTCTCTTTCCAGCTAGTTTTTATTGATTTTTAAATGATTTTGTTTTCATTATGTATTGTTGTTTTTATGTTTTTATTGTAAGCTGCCGAGGGTTATATTGAGTTTGGCAGCATATAAATTTAATAAATAAACAAATAATACTGAATCAAAGCATATGATATATTTGCCCTCCATCGCTATTAAATTCAGAATTCTATTTTTTGTTTGTTTGTACTTAAAGCATGAGAGATAAACCTATTTTCTTTCTGTGCAAATGATAGTCCATCCTTTATAGGAGAAATTAACAATTCAAGAGGTAAAGAGACTCCAGTGAATTAACTTTGAAGAAGTCACTGGAACAGGTCAAGATCATTGGCAGGATATACAGAATGTGGCCAATCCTGCCTTTCCCTGCCATGGTTTCCTTTAACCTCTAGGGCTGATTTCAGTGATTTGGAATACATACTGTATATATTATGGAATGGCTCTCAATAAAATTCTGTATCTTTCATTGTTGCTCCAGTGTGTTGAACAAAGTGGTAATTAGGGGAATGCTTTTCCTCAAATTAATTTTGCCATAGTCACACTATTGTTTTTTTAAGAGGCACACTTGCATATCAAAATCACAACATGGAAGCTGGGTTAACTATTACAAAGTTACCAGAAAAGTATTACAAAGTTACCAGAAAAGTTGCCTTTACGATATATGTAAGTATTGTTAAAACCAGAGAAATATCATCAAAAATCTTATGAAAGACCATCTATGAATATTTTAAGTAAAAACCTAAGAATAATTGTATATAATGTGCACAAGAAGTTATTGGACTTTACTATTTCATATTGAATTCTGCTTCACATTAAATACATATCTGTAAATGGAAATTAGCCTTCGAGAGGACATTTTCCTTCTTGATGTAGACATTAAAAAGATACATTCGGTAATATTAATTATAGTTTGAAATGCTACAGCCCTAGAATTCTGTAATTTCCTCCCCAATTCTGAGCAGTCGGTCAGGAGATTCTGTCTATATCTGATGGTTTCTCTAGAGATTCACCTCCCTTTTTCAGTTTCGAGCCTTCAATGGTTTTCGGAGCCTTTAAAGTTTGCTGAAGGAGACCAGACAGGTTTGCTCTGTTGAAATATGAACCATCTAAATAAATTGTTTGGAAGGAGGAGCATGAAAATTCAGTTATGTCAACAGTAGATCACCTTAAAGGATATATGAAGTGACACCAAAGATGAGTTAATCTGTGTCACAGCTGATTACACAGATAATGGTGCTGGATTCTCTAAAGCCTCTCTTTATTCTTCCATTTTCCATTTTCCATCTTCCAGATTCCTTGATTTTTTATCCCCTTTTTATTTGATAAGAGCTCAAGGTAGCGAACACATCTAATACTCCTTCATCCTCCTGTCTTTTTCACCACAGCAACCCTGTGAGGTGAGTTGGACAGAGGGAGAATGGGACTGGCTCAAAGTCTCCCAGCCGGAGAGACTTTCGTGCCTAAGGCAGGACTAGAACTCATGGTCTCCTGGTTTTTAGGCCAGCACTTTAACCACTGCACCAAACTTTTGGTTGTTGGTTTTGATTTTGCTAGATAGCTTCAAGGATTTTGATTAGGAATTTCTGAATTAAACTAAAAATAGGGAAGTCCACCACCCTACTGTGTGAGGTCTCTCTTCCCAGGCAAGTCTCATTCCCAGGAAGCGAAGTGATAATACTGAATGATTGGAGAGGAGGGTATTTTTGGAGTAACTAGGATATAAAAGGTGGGACTGATAAGTAAACACAGCTGCTGAGTTCCAGTCCAAAACCATCAGTTGCTAATAAGGACCGCACTGGTATCTCCTGAGGGTTCAGTGATGTCAAACCTCCTCCCATGTTCCCCCTTCAGCTTTCTGAAGGACCACACAGGTTAATGGAATGTGCTGTTCCTGCCGAGCTCCTGGCTCTTTATATAAAACAATAAATACAAGTCAATCATCAAAAAGAGGGAAATAAATTAATGGATTTGTATACGTCCCTGTTGTTTTTATTTAGCCTCAGCACTGGGTGATTCCTTTTATAAGGTGGGGCTTGTGTTCAACTGGAATGGATCCTTGCAGATGAAAGACGTTTGTGGGAGAAGTCCATCTCAAGATGAAGTCTTTGAGCAAAAGTAGCTGAGCAATATTAGCGTTTTGAGTGGGCTTTCTGGTGGCACCCCTGGCTTAGTAAACATCTCTCCCTAGAAGGAAATTTTATATGCCGGATAAGGACAGCTGTTGTCCCTAGAAGGAAATTTTCTAGGGACAACAGCTGTCCTTATCTGGCATATAAATGGGAGTAAGGCACCCTAAGAAGTTCATAACCTAATGGCAGAAAAAGGACTGAGTTGCAATTAAGATACTTTTATACATGGGGATGTTTCAAATCTAGAGAATTCTTTTGAAAACTACCAGCCATCAAAGGAAACTGGCAATCTGGGAGAAGGCTAAAACTCTGGGTCAGGATAAGCAGTGTAGTTTGGGAAAAGGTAAAGCCTGCCTGGATGTCTCAGAAGCTCTGATACAGAAGTACAGTAGGTGAAATAATGAAGTGGAAGCATTCTGCTGAGCTGCTCTGAGAGGCATTCTCTTTTTCTGGTGTCAGATTGCCTGTCTTAGCCATTCTTCAGCAGTATCTCCAGCACTTATTCAACTTTCTTTTTTAAAAAAAAGAATCAAATACAAATTCCTGGATTCTCAGAGTCATATCAGTTATATGAAATAAGCACTTATTTTGCATATTTTATTCTTTCTTGACTAATAATGGGAAGAAATCCAGTTGCCTTTCTTAAAAAAGTTTTGCATTTTTTTGCAATTTTGCTATAAAGCATGACCTGGATTAATGAGAATATACATAGATGAGAAGTGAGATGCATTTTTCACCAGAGGAATTTCTACACATACCCATACTGTTAACACTTTGATGTGAATTGCTGCATAAATTCAAGCATATTGCAATATGTATTAGAAAATGTATGAATCATAGCATATTCACAATTTTTTTATCCCTAAGAAAGACTGGGTCTATTTTTTTGGGAAAATTTGCAGCACTGTCTTATCTGTCTGTCTATCTAATTTGTAAATTCTTGGGGTCTTTTGGTATTTTGACTAAATCAAGTTGCATTTGTACAAAACTTCCTAATTTATTTTTTTTTCCCCTGGCTCTTGCAGGTGAAAACAGATGAACGGATCATGAAGACAGAACAAGGCTTGCTATTCCGGAAGCTCTTTCGTCAGGATACTGGAACTTATTACTGCAGGTCTCAGGAGCGGGGCTTCACTCAGACAGTCACCAAAATTATTTTGGAAGTGGTGGAGAATGAGCAGCTGGAACATATTTTCCAGAGGGAACAGGAGGAGGAGCTGCCTCGCCCTCCTTGCCGAGTTCCCAATCTCCGCCTGCTGCACGGACAACGAATGTGGTTCAAAGACATCATGCACCTGATCGGCTATGCCAATCTGCAGAGAGTGGAGGAGTACTGTGAACGTGTGTGGTGTGGGGATCGGTCACTTTGGCTTAAAGGCAAACTCCCTAAGAACAAGAACCTGCTGGATGGTGGCAAAAAGGGAAGAGGCAAGCAGTCCAGTGAGAGAAACCGGGTGCCCAGGCAAGCAGTAGACAGATAGATAGGGAAATGGAGCCAACTCCTTGCAAAAGCAAACCATGAATGAAAACCCACCTTTCTAAAAACTGCCCTTGTAAAGGGACTTGTCCTGATGGAAGCCCCCTACCCTTGCTGATCAACTGAGCCTATAGACATCCCTTTCTTCTGTCAAAATGCTGGAAATTTAACAAGTACCAAAGTATTGTTTTTCTGTCCCATACTGACAGCCCTGGTGGGAGAATATCAAGTCTAGGGAGGTGTGTGGAGGTGGCCTCACTCATGAAAACAGAAGTCCATTTTGGTTGTGTGTGTTAAATGCTGCCATCTATGAGCATCATATTCAGTATGGCTGAACTAGATGACGTAGAAAAGGAGCCTTAAGTATCTAACCATGTGGTTGGGAGATTATCACCAGCAAGCAAGGAAGAGCAACACCCATTCTTCTTACAGGACTGAGGGGAAATAGTGGGGAGCTGCTTCTGGAAAGAATGTATACCTATAACCTATGCTCTTCTGGAGGTGACAAGGATCAGCTGTAGATAACAGATGGCAAGTTCACCCCTTTGAAGGAAGAGATGCTGCTTCCAGTGACCTATTCTTCCTATACTGCTCGCTGTGTATGGGTATGACCAGCAAACTGTGCTTATCATTGTACCTGGAGGTGCAAAACAGATTTTTGCAGCACTTCCAATTTTGTGCGTTTCTTAGTTCTTCCCAACAGATCAAAAGAATTTGGGCATGCTTACTTATGAGTTTTAAAGTGGCCAGTTATGT
>JANHZU010001257.1:65282-77508 GCA_032468055.1 Acrochordus granulatus
TCTGGCAGAGCTCTCATCTTCATTAGAGCACACAAGCCCCCCAACCACAGCAAGGTGGTGCCTCACTGGGGGGTTATAGCATCAGAGATGATTCTTCTTGTTATTGGCCCATTCATCATTTGTTTTTGGTATCTCTTATCTGTGATAGGTTTTGTTTCTTTAAATATTCATCTGTCCTTGCCAATGAAATTTTTTCTCTTTTATAAAGCATTACATAGTACTGATGACATATTCTTTGAATACATTATCAGTCAACATATTTTTCTCATTTTGTCATATTAATATTGTCTTTCCTTTCTCAGTCTGTAAGCCAGCCATTTCTCTGACTTCTTTGCTGAATCAAAATTCCTCTGTTTAGCAAAGTTCAATTTTATTTCCATCCCATTTCTAAAACATAGAAAATTAATGCTGTAGGAGTTTACTTTAGTGTGAGATCCCATTAGTTCATCCTCTTTTGTCTTTATATCCCTTAGAATCTTCTGCATCTTTGCTTGGCTTGTTTTTCTTCCAGTTTATTGTTCTGCTGTATTAGTTGTCCTTGCATAAATGCTTCATTGGCATCCCATACTATTTTTATATCATACTCTTATTGAAGTTATTCTAAAAAAATCTTGAAGATACTTTTTACATTCTTCCACCACTGATTCACTTCGCTGTAATATTTCATTTAGTCTCCATCTCTAAGTTCTAGCTTTCCTCTTGTGTAGGTAGTTTTCAACTTAAAACCATAGTTGGGATTGGAATTTCCATTGCTAAGTAAGGGTAGTTGTTAAATGAGTCATCACATGACTGCACTTGACTTTACATCCTTTTTGCTGCGATTGTTAAGCAGATCACATAGTTGTTAAGTAAATCTGCCTTCCCCCATTGACTGTGCATATTGGAAGCCAGCTGGAAGATTGCAAATGGTGATCATGTGACTGTTAGGATGCTGTGACAGTCTAAGTGCAAGATCAAA
Source organism: Acrochordus granulatus (assembly GCA_032468055.1). Classification (NCBI taxonomy): domain Eukaryota; kingdom Metazoa; phylum Chordata; class Lepidosauria; order Squamata; family Acrochordidae; genus Acrochordus; species Acrochordus granulatus. The sequence goes on from JANHZU010001257.1 coordinate 66,241, forward strand.
TTGTCATTTTTTTAAGTTCCATCATAGTTTTGAACAGTTGCTCAATAAATGGTTGTAAGTTGAAGACTTTCTGCATGTTAAAGTCATGGATTATTGTGAGAGAAAATCTTTGGCAATATTTCAACTTTATTAACATATATGGACAAGTTTTTTGATATCTGAAATGTTTCTGTTCTGGAGAAGGGTCTATGTTTTTCTGAAAAAATAAGTGCATTTTTGAAAATCATCACTGTTATGCCTCCATATTTCAAACAGTTCAAGATTGTCTATCATTTGAAGAAAATGTTTAATAATTATTTGCCTTGCATCATTTTAGTCCTTTTATTAATGTTGTATCTTGTCATGGGCAGATTTCTCCATTCTAATATCCCATTAGGTACCAATTTCCATGATAGCTCCATTAATTTTCCCATGTCCACTGAAAAAAGCAGTTTTATTTTTGTTTAGAGCATAGATCCCCACTAAAAGGATTTTATTCATTAATATTAATGTTAACTCCCACATACTTGCTTTGATCCTCAGATAATATCATTTTTGGTTGCAGTTTTGCATTTATACATAAAAAACTCCCAGTTTTTTTCCTTAAAGCAGCTGAAATGTATTCCTTTCCCAAATTTTTATAAAGCAAATGTTTTTCATCTTTTTTATATTGTTTCCTGTAAATAAATTATATCCAGTTTTAATTTCTTCAAATAAGTATCTTCTTGCTTTTCAGGGGGCATTTGCCCCATTTATATTCCACGCTAAGCATTTAAATTCCATGTTTTAAAAAATCTATACCTGTGGCACCTAATGTAGTGGGATCTTCCACAGCTTCTTGTAGTGTTAGCTGTATAACCCATTTGCATCTCCTGTTCATCATCGTCTTTCCAAAAATTCTCTTACCTCTTGAACTGTGTTAGGTTGAAATCGATGCTGCTTGAATGATTAAAAAAAAATCCTCTAATTTATCTCACCTAAATGAATCTTCTGTTTTAATTTGTCAGTCAAGTTCTGAGTTCCCTATCTAACTTTGTTGTTGTAAAATCCGGCCTCTTGTTTTCTCCTAACAAAATGCACTAATATGTCTCTCAGGACATTTTTCAGTTTTATCATGTCTTTTATTAATTCAGTAGATCTTAATCCAATTCTACTTCCATATCTTCTTCATCCCATTCCAAAGATTTTGTAGAAGGCTGAACTATCCCATCTCATATCTTCCAGAGGTTCTTTAGGGACTGCCCTCAAACTCAAGCAAAATCCCTTCTCTCTAATTTTAATAGTGCCAAATTATCTAAGTCTCATCAGTCTCAACTTCCAATTTCTACTCCTTAATTTGTTGAACCTCATCTTTAATCTGTATTACTGATTCTTCAAATATTTTATTCATTCTTTCCTCCAAATTCATCAACTTCTCTTTTTGGAAACTATCTTTGCTTATGCTACAGATGTTGTGACAGTCTTTCTCATCCCTTCATCCTCTCAAGTGTAATTCCAGCTGGTTGATCAGACAGAAATCCGCTTCTCCCCTCTTTCACTGCTTTTCTAGAAGCAGCCATCTCTTTCTGCCTTAATTTATAGTCCAAATAAAAAACATCAAAAAGAAGAAAAGCCAGCTTTTACTTTTTTCCCCTTTTTTGTGTTTTTCAATCTTGCACGTTCACAAGTAAAATCCCTTGAACTTCTAGGCTTCTATGCTCATACCGTCTCTGCATTTTTGCAATGGCCCCTTGTCCTTTTGTTCAAAGGGGTGTCAACCAGTCATTTCCCTCATGTGAGCCATAAGAAAACTTTCTATTGAAGATATGTGCTATTTATTTATTAATTCCCAGGAACTGAAAATAAACAAAGCCCAAAAACTCTCCAGTACCCTTTATCCATTTGAAACTTTTGCTGCAGATTCTTGATGTGCTTTTTGCTGCAAGTTAGATTTATTTTTTTATTTTCTTTTTCTGTTAAGTACATTATGGGCTGTAGGAACACTCACCAGACGATCCACCTTAAAGTGATCTTCTGAAGACCTCATTAGCATTTAATGATCTTTTAATCCAAAATTATTTAAGAAGCGGTGCTTGGTCAGATCCAATATCCTTTAAAAGACTATGCTGAAGTTATAAGCCTGATCCTCCTCATTTTCTGGCTGCTCTTACTCATAAGATGCCCACAGAGTCCTTTCAGATCTTGCAAGATTTCTCATGAGAAGTGGCTGTCCAGAGCACATGTGAGTGACAGAGCACATCGTCTTTTTTTCTCTGGAGAAGCTCTGCAAGACCAGGCACAATTCCAGCCTTGTTATCATCTCTGTACATCTAAAGATATTTGGTCTGTCATTCCATATTTATGGAAGTCACATAAATAATTTGGTAGTAATTTAGAGGTGAATAGGAATATGTATTAATGTTTACAATGCTTGATTGGGGTTTGACTACCCATTGTGAACATTTATTTTTGTTAACAAAAGGATGTTAACAATGGCTGGTACAAGATGACTGCTGTATTGGCTTTTTCCATCCTTTTCTGGAGCCAAACTGGAAGTCTTCCAAGGAGGCCTGGTTATCTGAGGGACTACCTATTTCCTGTGATGTCTGTCCAGCTGATACAAGCCAACAGAGTTTGCTTATTTAGACTCCCTTCAGTTAAACAGTGTTATTTACCAAGACCTAGGAAGCATGCCTTCTGTGTCTCAGCATCTGCTCTCTAGAATGTAGGTGCCTCTGAGGTCCACATAACTCCCCCACAGGGGCATTCTGGAAAGCCTGGTTCTTCTCCTTGGATTGGGAGGGCTAAGGCGGTTGAGACCCCTGTTGAATATATTTGTATGTGTGAGTTGGCTGTATTTATCAACTCTTTTTTTCTGTTTTCTCTATGTTGTTGTTCTTATATTGTCTTGTTTTATTGTCAGACACCTAGAGTCAGTCTGGATGGTACCTAAATTGAATAAAAGAAAACAAACTAAAATTTTCTATATTATAATTCTAATAACTCTTGCCTAACTCTTTGCGCTCAGGGAAGTTGCAATTCATCTATCTAGATGTATCAGTTGCCTACCCCAGAAAATTCTCAGACTGTCTGACTAGAGAATTATTGAATATATGTCTCTGCATAGAGATTATTCTTCAAAAGTGATGGACTACATGTTGCAGTCATTCTTCTTTGCAGGCCTGTGTATGGATTTATCTTCCTGTTCAAATGGATTGAAGAACGTCGGTCCCGAAGGAAAGTTTCTACGTTGGTAGATGAGACATCAGTGATTGATGATGACATTGTCAACAACATGTTCTTTGCTCACCAGGTAAGCTGATCTGAAGAAAGAGGAATATTCCCAGTTGGATAAAACAAGCAGTAATCCAATCTCTAACACTGAAAGTACATTTCTGGGATTATTCCATAATATTTGAGGCCCTGTTTTGAGAATAGACAAAGCATTTTTCTGTCCCAGTGAGCAGTCGCAATTCAGGTATAATGCATTTAAGAAAAATATGGCCATCTCAACTAGATTCTGTATAAGCTTGGAGAATAGGCATGGGGAGTCTGTAACAATGGATTAAACATTATTAGCAGAAGCTCTCCATCTGGCCTAAAAGGTATTGCTAGACCTAGGAAAGGGAAAATCTCTGGTCTCCGGTCAGTGGCTAACAGAGGATAGAATGTTCCTCACTAGGTAACTCTCACTTCTGTTGGCACCAGTGGACACTGTAAACCTAACTGCTCTGTGTTCGTCTTTAAGGGTGCATTTTAATTAGAAGTATCCTCTTGAAAAAGGATAGTCCTCCTCTACTACACTCAGTCTTTTTAAAAGCCTTGCTTCCCTGCCTTTTTGTATTGTCATTTCTGAGGGGAGTGTTCAATACTAATGAAATGTTTTGCTAGACTGCTTAAGAGTCCTGCTGTCTGAAATGGGATGATTTGTAACTGGGAGATTGAAATCCCAGTGTTTTTCATAGTATGCAATATGCATTCTGTTTTATATGTAATACTTCCAACACTTTGTTGGTTTTACTTTTATCTCCATTACTCAGAAAAAATTGTTGATGGAATACTATATAAACTAATAAATATATTGGAAGCTTTGTAGTGATGGACAAAAGATGAAGAATGCACAGTTGTGTTTTGAACAGACAGCTCATTCTTTTGGATTGCCATACTTCTCATATAACATATAAATGTTGTTTTGCTTTGTAGCTGATTCCCAATTCTTGTGCCACACATGCGTTGCTAAGTGTACTCCTGAACTGTAACAGTGTGGATCTGGGGCCAACTTTGAGCCGAATGAAAGAATTCACCAAAGGTTTTAGTCCAGAGGTATGAAGCCAGAAGAAATTGAGTGCTAATGTGTGTGTCTTTGTCTTTTACTTATTGGCTGGGAAATCTGGATCTTACAGCTTCAGCACATTGGAAGGGCATCAAATTAGATAATCCTTTCTATAGACATCGTTTTTTCAGTATTGCTCTTGAAGAGTTTGGTGCATAGAAGAGTTTGGTGAATTCTGAAACGAGGCTGCTAACTTGTTTGGAGAAATACAAATAATATTGGAGTAAATTGTATTGCAGAGAAGTAATTCAATTTTTCTAAACAAAAGTGTGTGCAAAATTATTTTAAAATTACCCTTTTTGACCCTTGATGGAGCAGTCCTCCTAGCCACCTCTAAAAACAGTAAAGGTTACCCTACCAGTCGTGACCAACTCTAGGGTGTGGTGCTCATCTCCATTTCCAAGCCAAAGAACGTTTGTCCAAGGACGCTTCTCTGGTCATGTGGCTTGCATGACTAGACACCAAAGGTGCGCGGATGCTGTTACCTTTCCCGCCAAAGTGGGTGGTACCTATTTATCTACTTGCATTTGCATGCTTTCAAACTGCTGGGTTGGTGGGAGCTGAGGTGGAAGAACAGGAGCTCACCGTGATGCAGTGCAACGTCTGGTCTTGAACTCGGGCTACCAGCCGGCAAGCCGAGAGCCTTAACCACTGGCACTGGTGCCCAAATTATATGACTCAAATTAATTTGAGAGCTTTTATTGTCTCCCTGTAAAATAGATTAAGACAATTGGGGTAAAGATCAATTTAGGTCTACTAAAAAGAAAGCTATATGTGATCTTACAGAATCTTTCCCATTATCTTATTTGCTCTCCCAACCTTCCAGAGCAAAGGTTATGCCATTGGAAATGCCCCAGAACTAGCCAAGGCCCATAACAGCCATGCTAGGTAAGTCGAGTGAGGGCAGAATTTGTGTTTGCTATAATATAGTCCACATCTACACTGATTTCTTGTCTTTTTGAATCAGACCAGAGCCCCGGCATTTGCCAGAAAAACAGAATGGAATTAGTGCTGTGCGGACCATGGAGGCTTTTCATTTTGTCAGCTATGTTCCCATTAAAGGGCGACTTTTTGAACTGGATGGCCTAAAGGTTTATCCCATTGATCATGGTAAGGAACCCTGTTGCCATAGTTTAGTTTACCAGGAGCTTTGTGGCTCAGTTTGTTTTGGAATCAAATTGAGGCCATCAGTAGTTAGCTATAAAGAATATAATAGGGATGTGCCCAATTTTTTGTCTCTGTTTTGAGACAGTTGGTTTGAGTACAAAATAGGCTGTTTTTATCCTTGTAAGTAGTTAAAATGGCCCATTTTGCATTCAAAAGAAGACATTTTGAATTCAAGATGGTTTGTTTTGAAACTTTTTGTACATAACTAGAACACAGCAATGTCCCAAGTGATGAACATAATGTTTTGGGAGAATAGATATGGAATAGCTCAGATGATGGAGGAGAGTGAATTGCAATTGTTCCGTTATTATAGAATATTCTGTTACAAGCTTTATGCTTTATTTGCATTTGATGAATTTGCATTTATTTGTATTTTCCCTGTAATTTGGCCTTGTCTGCAAAATTAAAAGGAGCAGGACTAGAATACATACTAATATTTTGTTTTGGAATTTGAATTTGAGTGCTCTGTTCTGAAAAGCATAAGGTGAATAATAATGTTTAAGAGAAAAACAGTATAAAAGAAGTTTAAATTCAGATTAACATTAATAAAATTGTAAGTAAATCATGTAAGAACAAAGTATGTATTTTCCCTTTAACTCATTCTATAGGTTAGGCTGAGATCTTCAGGGTTTGGTTTTCTTTTATTAATTATCTTTGAAGTGGTGCATATCTCAAATCAGTAACAAGATAACATATTCTGAAGGATATATATAAATGATATCCTTATACTATACTACTTTTATGGACAAAAGAACATATTCTGCAAGTCAATTTAACAGATTAGTATATTAGTAGAAACATTTGCTCTGTATGTTTCTCTATTTGCCTTTCTTTTCTTTCCTTTTTCCAGGGCCCTGGGCAGAAGATGAGGAATGGACAGACAAAGCCAGGAGAGTTATCATGGAGAGAATTGGACTTGCTACAGCAGGGTGAATGAACAAATCAATTAATTTTAGGTTTATGTGAAATTTTGAGAGGAATATTTGAGAAGTGGTGAAGTGTTTGGGGTATTTACTGAATAGAAATTCTCCTTTGAGTTCTGAAAAGGTTTTTTTTAACTAAATTATTGTGCGCTTGCACAAGAATTGAAAATCAAGCATATCACAGGATTTATTTGTGCTACAAACTCTGATCTTTAGATTGGCATGAAAGCAACAGAGGAAGAGATTCTGCCACAGTTACTTAAGTTTTGGTATGCTTAATGCCCCATTATTGTTTGCAGGGAGCCATATCATGATATCCGTTTTAATTTGATGGCTGTGGTACCTGACAGGAGAATGAAGTATGAATCTAAGCTACATATCTTAAAGGTGAACCGACAAACCGTACTGGAAGCTTTGCAGCAGGTAAGAAGATAAAGAGAAAATAAGTCTAGTGGTTAAGATGCTGGCTTGTCAGTTGGAAGGTTGGCAACCCAAGTTTGAGACCTAAATTGCATATAATTAGCTTCTGTTATTTGCCCTGCTCCTGCCAGTCAAGCAGTTTGAAAGCATATAAAAATGCAAATAGATAAATAGATACCACCTAATTCAGTGGGAAAAGTAACAGCGTTCTGTATGCCTTGGTGTATAGGCATGCTAGCCACATGACCATGGAAGTGTCTTCGGACAGTTCTGGCTCCCTCAATGCTGTGGAGATGAGCACTGCCCCCTAGAGTCGGACACCACTAGACAAGGGAAACCTTTATCTTTTAAGACTAAGAGTCACATCTGTTCTCTGATTACATCTAGCTTTTGAAAGACATGCAATTTTATTAATGTTAATTTGAGTTTTAAGGTTGAGGATCTCCAAGCAGAGCAGAGTTGTGAGTGCAGAATAGTTTTTCTAAAAGGAAACTGGAAGAAACTCACAGACTATGTCCGCTAATACAACTGGGACTTTTAAAAATATTTTACTATAGTATCATACTCCCTAGCTTGCTTTTTGCTGTTTCTTTTCAATGATACTTAGATTGTGCCCTAATAGTATTGCTTGCTTTTACACATAAATATCTTGTGATCCAGAAATATATATTGACAAGCTCATGGATCTGGAAGAAAACCCAGATATTAGGAGTTGGGTATAAAAAGGGTGGTTGATGCTGAGGCAAGGGTAGACAATTTTCCTAAAGGATCACATGGGAAACTGGGTCTATTGTGGAGAGCCAAGGTGGGAGGGGCTCCCACTGGCAGGCTCACCGCAACCCCCTCTCGCCATAAAATTAATTTATGGTAAGGGCAGGGCTGTGGTGAGCCCACAAATGGGAGCCCCTCCCACTGACTGCTCCAGACTCTACTGGCATCTTTGGGAGCGTCCAGGTCAGTGAGACCCAGCAGAGATGCCACAGTGAACACTCACCACTCCCCTAGTGCCTCCCCACCAACACCTCTGCCATCTGTGCCCTCCCATTACCACCAGCCGTGTCTTCCTGCCACCATGCCATCCCATCGCCACCCCCTGACACTTGTGCCTTCCTACCACTGCCCCCCTGCCCATGCCTCCCCATTCCCACTGCCTGTGGGTTGGATAAGGAGAGCCAAAGTTCTGGATGTGGCTATGGGCTATAAATTGCCCAGGTCTGTGCTAAGAGGATGGGTAGGTGGATTATTTTATACTTCCCTTTGAAATCAGAACTGTTTGCAAATAATGAATTGAAATCTTTAGTGTACTTATTGTTGCCATTCTTGGGGTAGAAGGAACCAGCTAGAGTGACTCATATTCATGTAACTTGCATTCTTCATGGGACTTCCTTGGGAACCATTAGGAAACTGCAGTTGGTCCAAATACATGACTTGCCTGTGGACTGGAGCTTGTTGCTCTGACCGTGTTATAGTTATCTGAGGGTTGTTCATTGATCACCAGTAGGTTTTAGGGTACAATTTAAAATTCTAACCTTGACTTTAAAAGCCTTACTGTTATGTCTTGACATTGAGGTAGTTTCAGGATTGTCTCCTCCAACCACAGTAAACCTATTCAAGCATATTCTCCTGAGAAAAGCTGCTACTGCTGCTATTGTTGCTGCCCAGTTTGGTGAAGTGAAGGGACTTGAGGCCAGACCAGCATCAGCATACCTAGAAGGTAGATGGGTCCCCTCACTGATGATTGATGAAAGGATCTCTGAAAGTGGCTATTTGCCATCACTTAATTTTTATAATTCTATTTATTGGTGGAATGTTCCTATTCATAATATTTTGATTTGTGAGGTGGTGGTAAAATAGAATGTTACAGTGAATATTTAATTTTTTGTAAATTGCTGTTAAACTTTGAGGATTTGGCAACATGGCAGATTTAATCATAATCTCAGCAGGAAGGACCATCCTTTTCCATATATAATGAGTACATAATTGGAAGCTGTGTTGATGTGTTGGAAACATGACGCTTTCCATTTTTCTAATCTTACATTGTGATTTTTTTTATACCATCTTTTTATTTTTGTTTCTTTATAAGCTCATCCGAGTGACTCAACCAGAACTGGTACATACCCAGAAATCCCAAGAGTCCCAGACTTCTGAGGAGCCTAGGTCAGCTAACAACAAGAACTCCACCCCATTGGAAATAGGAAGAATCCAGTCAGAGAGCTCCCAGGCAGGTATGGAACACTGGATTTTTAAAAATAATATTGTTGCTAGGATTGTAATAGTTGGCTTGAGCAATATGGACCCTAGATGTGATCTTAAAGCAACTCATAATTTATAGGTTGTATGTTTGGAAGATTTGATTGCCAGATATGATCCTTGGAATAAAGTTTTTGCATTCTAAAGTGTCGATTATAAAGGAACAACTTTGTCAATGTAATCTACTCTAAACTTGACTTCCCAAAGAAAGTAATTATAGCTCTGAAAGTAATTATAGCTCTGAACTCTTAGTCAGGATTCTAATTGTTAGGCAGCTGTAGCCAAATGAGACATTTATTATATTGGGTAAAACTATGGAGATTTAGAATTAAAATTGTTAGGCTTCCATGTGATGATGAAAGTATCCCAGATATACTGCCTGTGCATGTACAGATTAAAAATTAATTTGTGTACATTTTGCAGAGGGTACTGAAGATTCTGGAGCCCAGGACTTGCCTATCTCAACCCAGAGTCCTCCAAGCAAGACAAAGCTGAGTACTAAACCACATGTGAGCAGCATAAATGGGGCCTTATCAGCCCCCAACCCCATTGTGCAAAGGCTGCCGGCTTTCTTGGATAACCACAACTATGCTAAGTCACCTATGCAGGTGGGAGTTTGGAGAAAATGCTATCTTTTCTACCTGATATGCCAGAAACTGCCTACATATTGTTTATTTGGCTCTTTGCAAAAGAGATTGTTGTACTTTTTGGACAAGAATATTTATTTTCTTACTGTGTTTTTATCATGTAAATAACTGGGAGTAATTTTTTAATCCAGTGATACAGAGTACATTAAATATATATTGTATGCAATATTTTTAATATTTACTTACCTACCAACCAATTTATTTCTTTATTAAATTTACATGTGACACACTTGATTGCCAAGCAACTCTGGTGACTTACAACATAATAAAAACAGCAACATAAGACATTAAAAATACTGAACATTAAAAGTTAATAGTTTATAGTTCTATTTGTTGCATTTTTTATTAACAGTGTCTATACATTTTTATATCTTATCTTCATTTGTAAATTACCACCCTCTGAATGTTTAACCTATCCTTTCCAAGTTTTTAATGTCTTCCTTGAGGTGTTTACCAGAATTTACTAGATTTTTAGTCCCACTGAATCATGGTAAAGAGGGTATAAAAAGTATAGCCAGTAAGCACTCAGATCCTCTGGAGTTGATGGGGTGAAATTTTAACCTTGTTTTGTACTTTTAACAGATGTGGGGATTTAAGGGGTGCAATGGGTGACTTAAGCCTTGCAGTGTATTTTTTATGAAAAGGAGCTATAACATTGAAAAGAACCTCATGTTCGCAGTTCCTTCTGCTGATAAAAAAACCTAGATGATGATAGTTTGGAATTTGGCTGTTATCAAAATCTCAAAGAAATCTTTTTAAAAAATAAAATAGAAAATAAGCATTGCTATTTAGCACTATTCTTGGTATGCCATGCAAGCCAGTGTGTCTTGTGTTTCCCCACAAAAGCAGTTTAATGTAGTTATCTCACCTTTCTGCTTCTTTCATAAATGCAGATTAATATTTGAGCATTTTCCAGTGAAGAAAGGACTTGAAGGAATAACTGCTGTTTTGCATATGCTATCCAGTGTACAGTTCTTTTCAAGTTGAATAAAAATGGCAAAAATGACCATTCTTGCTTATTGGGATTTGATTTTGAGTAAAATTTGAGCATTCTGGTTTTGAACTTTTTTATTCGTAGACTTTTGGTAATTCCAGCTGTGACATTGAGGTTAGAATATTATCTGTGTTCTCAAGAGCACCAGGAGAAAGCAAAGCTATAAAAAAAAACTAGTTACAGCCATGGAATGAGGCAGTTCTTTCTTTGTAATCTCCAAGTCTTTGGCAGGGCTGCTGTTCTACCTGTGTGACCAAATTTCTTATAAAGGTAGCTTGGATAACTAGGGTCACTGATATCCAAATATAGTAGTGATTCTTTCTCCAAGGTTTTGTCTTCCATGGCTTCATATTCAGAAAGCTAGATCATCAAAAACCCCAAAGGAGCTTTTAGTTTTCGTAGGATTAAGAACTTACAAATAGTGCCTTTTGCCATTCAGTAAGATAATGACTCAGTTCCTGGAGGCTGTACGGGTGTGGATGGGGAACAACAGGCTTCTGTTGAACCCTGGCAAGACTGAGTGGCTTTGGGTGTCTGGGGGACCTGGTTCTGGGACTTTAACAACCTTAACTCTAG
>JANHZU010001257.1:77608-88332 GCA_032468055.1 Acrochordus granulatus
CCCACAGCATCAGCAGTACTCTGATGATGAAGATGACTATGATGATGATGAGGAGGAGGAAGTGTGTAGCACCAATCCTGCCATCAGGTAAATGACCTGATGGTCTCCAATACTTTATTTATTAAATGTATATGTTGCCCATCTTGCCTAGAGGTGACTCTAGGTGGCTTGCAACAGAATAACAGAGTTACTCAGTCTGTCCTTGCTCCTTTATCAAACTTGACAGTTACTCATTTCCAGTTCAGTAATTCATTTCCAGAATATTCCAGGCTGGAATATTCTGAAAAATATTCCAGCCTTTATATTTGTACTGTATAGGGCTGCATGAGAAAGAAAGCTATATTGTAGATATCAGGAGAGGCCCAACTTCTTTGTGGAAGGAGAGGTTCTACCTGGAGCTGAGGCACAGCAAGGTTTATGTGAGTGGGTCAGCCCTATTTGTAAATCATCAGTATGGAGAGCTACATATGTATAAGAAGCAAGAAACTGCTCATTGTCTAATCTGGAATTTGTTGAAGGAACAATGACATGTTTTTTTTTTAATAGTATTAGAATTTGGTATATGGCTAGAAGGAGAAATGGCAGATATTTAAACTGGGAATATTGAAAGACATTTGTGGACTATTTTCATAATGGTATTTTTGATCTTTAGATGATATTAGAAAAAACAAACTATTTTAGTAGCAGAAGTAATTACAAAAGCATATATATTAATGAAATCTCAGAAATATAACTGCTTTAATTTGACATAAACATATATATAATATTGCAATATTAGGATAATGTTCTCTATCTTGCTGCTGTAGCCAGATAAACAATATGTAAATTTGAGGTTGATATATAAAATTATTTAATTTATAAAAAATACAAAATGAATGCTTTGAAGGCAACAGTATAAAGCAAATATTATTTTAAAAAAAGGTAAAGGTTTCACCTGCTGGTTATGACCGATTCTAGGGGGAAGTGCTCATTTCTGTTCAGTAGCCGAAGAGCCTGTATTGCCCAAAGATGCTTCTGTGGTCATGTGGCCGGAATGATCAGAAGCCAAGGCACACAGACTGCTGTTACCTTCTCACTGGAGGTGGTACCTATTTATCTACTTGTATTTTTACATGCTTTCAAATTGTTAGGTTGGCAGGAGCTGGGGCATTAGCAATGGTGCTTGGGTCTTGAACTGCCAAGCTGCCGATCTTCTGGCTGACAAGAACCGTAACCAACAATAGTACAAATAATCATGCAACTGAAAAATTATTCTTTGTCCCTTTATTTATTCAAGGATATTGTTTTCATGAGTACCTATGAAAAAGTTTTGAGGTAGATAAGTTTTTAAATTGGAATGTTACTTGTAAAATCCTCCTACCCAAATTGAAGTATTTTGGTCTGTGGTCTTGGAGTTCTCTCTAAAGCTACAAAATACTCAAAAGGGAAAAATTAAGACCTTATTGTATCCAGAATCTCATTTGCAGTCAGTGCAGTTGGTGCATAACTGATAGAATATAAATATACATCTTTTTTCTACTTTATACCTACTACAAAAGGGCTGAAGTATGGCTTCTGAGTGTTTGTGAAAGACAATCTGGTCCCTGGGCAGTTTCATTTCAGAATTAAAAGTACCTTTATAAAAGTACCTTTATAAAGGTACTTTTAGAGAGCAAAAGTTTTCTACCTTTAGAGAGCAAAAGGTGGATCTCAAGAGCCAATTTTAATCTTAATTTTTGAGGTATGTGATCTGCCACAGTAGCTTACAGTTTAAAAACTTTTATGAATTTATAGTCTGGTGCAGGAGATCTTCCTTTCCCAATTACCAGATGCCTGCTTCTTTTCATCTTTTTAAATATTTTTTTCTGGTGCTTTGTGTAGAAAACATAATGTAGAATATTTCCACTTGTTCTGATTGCTACTGCTGAGTATAGCCCTTTCAACCTAATATTTTTCTCCTTTCTCTGATTTTGGACAGTTACGAGCGGAAGGGTCTAGTGAAACAGGAGCACCTGATGGGGAGTGGAGATGGCCAGCTGTCTATGCTGCAACCCAACACTATCAATGTCTTTGCAGAGAAGCTGAAAGAAACCCAGAAGGATCTTTCCATTCCTTTGTCTATTAAGACTAGCAGTGGAGGCACTGCTGTAGCTGTGGTTGCCCATTCTCAACCGTCTCCCACACCCAGCAATGAAAGCACGGACACTGCCTCAGAGATTGGGAGTGCCTTCAATTCCCCTCTTCGCTCCCCCATCCGATCAGCCAATCCCACTCGCCCTTCCAGTCCTGTCACCTCTCATATCTCCAAGGTGCTATTTGGGGAGGAAGACAGCTTGCTCCGTGTGGACTGTATACGCTACAATCGGGCTGTGAGAGATTTGGGACCCATCATCAGTACTGGTTTGCTGCACCTCACAGAGGATGGAGTTTTCTGTCCTCTGACTGTCACAGGTATGGTTCATCAGAAAATGTAGTTACTATATTTTAAGTATACTCTTATGTGAGCCCTCTTAGCTTCTTTGTTATTGGGCAGTTAAAGGGTCTGTTTGGAGGACTGATGAGGAGCAGGTGGAATGGTGACAAACTGAATGCTGAAAGGCTTTTAAATTTGGAATCTGATTTCTTCTTAGTACCTCCCAGTTTACCACTTTAAAATGTTAGCACTTAAAGCAGCTGAAGGCCTTTGTGGACTCAAAAAGACCTATACCAAAAAAAGGAGGATAGCTAAGATGAACATCATATTGATTTGCTCCAAGGCATTTGGGAACCATAAAGTATTCAGTAGGATAATAACATTCTGAAGAGTTCACTTGCTGATGAGTGATTGACCAACCATATTTCAGCTACTCTTTACGTATATGCAAGTTTCTCGTGGCAGTCATTTTGTGAATGTACTTATTTCATGTTTTCAGTATTCCAATATGCCCAGGTTCAACAAATTATTTGGTCTAAATCATGCACTGTCTATTGGTAAGGTTACCACTTAGGACCATTTTTCCTTTTGCTTCCAAATGTGGCTCTTGCTTTTCAAACTAAATTTACAGAATCTTGCATTGAAATTCATGCATAAACTTACTGGAGAAAATACTTTTTGCCTCTGAGCATGTGTGAATAATGTAGTAGGAACAGGATTATGAATAATCCTGACAGATCCAGTGTGTGCTCTGAAGGGGAGCTCCTTCTTGCTGACTTACCTGCTCTTCTAGCATTGGTTTATGAATGAAATGTTATCTTTGTTACTGGCTTCTGGGCTACGTGTATGCATTGTTTGCCTTAGAAAGAGATACCACTATTTATTCCTCTATTTAATATAAAAGTGCTTAATATTCCCTCTTTTTGTCTTCCCAGAAGGTGGAAAAAACTCTCCTCCTTCTAGCAAATCAAATGAAGAGATTCAGATCATTGTAAAAGCAGAAGAATTGGATTCTAATGAGCCTCGTGACAGCAAGGAGAAGGCTGGAACTGGCCGGTCTACTGATCCTCCTGTGGGGGAAAAATATGTTCCTAAAGTAAGTGCCTTTGGCCTAAAACAATTCCGTGACGGCAGAAAATACTTCTTGAGTGTTATTTGCTTAGACATGGTTGCATTGGCTTGGCCTTGCTCATCACTGTGTGACACTAAACCTGACAGGAATCCTGCTTTTTCTATCTGAGCCTCATAGATAATGCGGAGAAAGGGGACTGTTTTGGCAAAGAGACAGTGTCATCCCTTATCAATCTGACCACATCATTGTAAAATGTAATTTTGGCTACTATAGATGTATTTCAGACAACAGTTCATTCTATTCTAGTTCAGTGCTTGAGTCATGCAGAGAAAAGGAAAGTCCTTGTGTCTTTATGCTTTTGCAGTGCTACAGAAGTGAGGCTTGTGCAGCCTCTGATGATCCTACATTCTGCTGGTAGCCCTATGCAGAAAGGATTGCAGATCCTTTCTGCAGGTGAGGAGGCAGCTTTTACAAAATCAGGCTGAGCTGTTATGGAACAAGTTAATGTTGTTAAACTAAAGAATGACAAAGTTCAACAGTAAGGGACCTGAAATCATAGTTTCAGATCCCTTTTAACAAAAATTGAGAGAATGGAGAGACTTCTATTCTTGGAACAGTTTCCTATTCTTCCACAAGACCTTTTGTCTTGATGTGGCCTTTCACCTGATAATTATGGTTATCTTAGGAAGAATTTATTCTGATACTTCTACACTTGAAACAGAAAAATGAGTAACAACAAAGTTGCCATTTCAATCTATCCTATTAGACTTTGAAACTAAACAAAGTACTAAAATTCTAACATAACAATGCTTATTTTGGATTTTTGGTGATGGGATGGGAAGCTGCCTAGTATTGTCAATTTCTGCCACCCTTACTTTTCATTATCAGTGCACAGGGATGATGCGTGATAAATGCAGTAATCTGTGGAAGGCTACAGATTCCTTACTTCTGGTTTAATGTTCCTCTTGCGGTAAAGTGTGGATTAAGATTTAGTCACATGAAGGTTGCTGAATGAGTAGGACAGTCATTGTCTTTCAGCTTAGCCTACCTCATAGGGAAATTGCAAGGATAAAATGGAAGGATGGAGACAGCACAACATGTTTTGCCTTAAAGCAGTAAATGAAACATGTGATGTAATGTGAGCTGCATTGGCTGCCAGTCTGCTTCTGGATCCAATTCATGGTGCTGGTTTTGACCTTTAAAACCCTTAATGGCATGGCACCAGGTTATCTGAAGGACCACCTCTCTCCAGTTACATCTGTTCATCCCATCAGATCCAACAAGAGAGACTTGCTGTAGTTCTCATCTCTCAGAAAACTACACTTGGTGGTCCCAAGGAGTTGGGCCTTCTCTGCCATGGCACGCACCATATGGAAGAGTCTCTGTCCCTGAAGTGAGGCCAACTCCATCCCTCCTTATTTTGGGAAGTTCCTCAAGTCCTGGCCTCAGGGAACCGTTAAAGTCTTGAGGTGGCTCCATTGCTGATTGAAGAATGTGTGTGTGTGTTATATATTTGTTTTGCGACACATTGCCCAGAGTCACTTTTTGCAATATGTGTGGCCATATAAATTTGATAAATAATTTGTATACATATAACTTACATAAGATATCCATTGCTAAAGACATTGTTCTTTTGAAGAAGCTGCTCTAATGATAGGCATACTAAGAAGAATGCCAACAGAGTATTTGGTAAAAAGATAGTGTTTATTCTTATTTGCAGCAAGTTTTTAGGAACTGCTATTTATTTAATTTATGCTTAAGTCAAGATTGTTTAAAATAATTTTTTCCCATTTGTATAATTTCTAATATTGTGTTACTTTATTTATTGACTTTGTTGTGTTCCATTTGGGTGCTTTGGGACTATGGAAGCTTGTTGCTGTTTTTAAATTAGATTAGTTAGAGGATGACCTAATCTTACAGTAAAGTTATACTGAGATATTGCTGGTGTTTTAAGTTGGTTTTGAGATACTGTGATGCCATTAGCACTTGTGAGACATTCTGCTTATACTGCTACTGTTTTGCTCTGATAGGAGCTCCTGGCATTGCTTAAGTGTGTAGAGGCTGAAATTGCAAACTATGAAGCCTGTTTAAAAGAAGAAGTAGAGAAAAGAAAGAAATTCAAGGTATGCTAATAGATAATATTGTGTTGTCGTTATTTTATTAATTTATTATAGCAGTCCACTTCTATAGACTCCTGGTGGCTTACAAATATAAATACCAAACAATAAAAACTGAATTGTTCTCTTGGGTTGAAGTTAGCTCCTGATGGCTATATAGACAAACACATGTAATTTTCATAGAGGGAGCTAGCATTTCCAGCTAATCCTGGAGTTTCCTGGTAGTCTTCTATTCAGGTTCCAAGCAGATCTGAGTCTGCTTAGGCTTTTCAATATCAGTCAAATTGTAGTTTCAGTTGAAAGTACGTTTTAGTAGATTGTCCTAATATGAAAACAAATCTAGCAAAGTCTGAATTATTGTGTTTTCTTATTAGTCTTGTTAAATATGAATTAAAACATTTAGGCTTTGCTTCTTATGGGAATCTGGAAATCCCATTGTCTTCAATTATTATATACATGGGTCAAACTTCTGAGAATACTGAATGAGCTTTTTGGTCTTTTCTGCTTAGTTTACTATTAAACTGTTTTAGAATACCATAGAATTTTTATTTTTTTAACATAAATTTTTATTAATTTTCAACAACCATAGAAAAAACCAAAAAAACAGAACAAACTGCAGCATAAATAGAACCAGAACAAACTGCAAAATAAAATACATAATAAAAAACACATAACAATAAATAAAATTATATCTACAATATAGCACAAAACAAGAAAAAAAGGGGAGGAAAGGAGAAAACAAACCCTCTCTCATATAACATTCCCGGACTAACTCTGTATGAATATCTTTCCACAACACTCATGTTCCCCTGTTACATTTCTAATCTAATTAATATGTTAATTATACATTATATAGTTTATTATTACGTAATATAAGGATATAATATATAAAATACCATAGAATTTTTTAATAGGCTTGAATCTAGTTCACTAGCCAAAGGCATTTTTTCCTCTTATTTGTTTCTACTTCTATTTCTTATTTCTTTCCTATTATTTGTTTCAATACTACTGTTGAACAGATACTTGAAAAGTTTCCACTATTCTAATTTTTCTAGATTGATGATCAAAGAAGAACTCACAATTATGATGAATTTATTTGTACGTTTATCTCCATGTTGGCACAAGAAGGTGAGAAGAATTTTGCTTTCTTTATCAGAGAAAAAACACATTTTTAATGTTAATTAACAAAATAACTTGATAATGAACATATATATACATAGCACCTTTTTCAATACAGTGCAAAGTAAAATCCCTGTAGTTTGATTGAAAGAGATTTTCTTTGCATTGTATTGAAAAAGGACAAATTCAAATGTTGACAAACCAGCAACTTTTTGTCAACAAATGTTGACAAGCCAACAACTTTTTTTGTTTTCAAACCAGAGATAGATTTGTTTTTCTAATACAAATAAATAGCTACATGCAGAGTATTTATAATCTGTGTTTTCCATTTATGTTTCATAGACCTTGAGATCTTGCAAAATATTATTGCGAAATAATAAACAGTGATAATATATAGTGTTGAAAATGTTTTAACTATCAAACAAAACACAGCAATAATTAGATAGGTCCTGACTAAAGGAGTTAGTGATCTGGCTTCTAAATTGTTATCTCCTACACTCATTTTTATAATTAGTCTTTAGTGAACAAATTTTATTGGGCCTAATAAACACAGAATGCATTTTAAGATATTGGAAGGATTAGTTTCACCATTTAAAAAAAGTTTGCTCGTGATTTACAAAGATGTTATATTTCTGTTCATTGTTCAAAATATCTTCATCTACTTCCTGTAAAATTTTTAGCAAATAGAAATTTTGGAGATGGCAGTATAGCATATTTACTCCAGAAAAAGTTCCAATAACTGTTCTTAAATGAGGGTTATCCTACAGAGCAGGCTTTTCATGAATAATCCAAATAAAATTATATCTTACATATCAATGATTTGTATATACAACTTGAAAGGGAGATGCTGAGCAATCTTGCTACCAAGAAGTATATTGAGTCTTCGGATTTTGGCGGCATATAAATTTAATAAATAAATAAATTGATGGGTAAATATTATAATATTTCTCATTTGCTTCCATTAAAATTTAAATCCAAGTATGTGTATTTAGAATTCTGGCTATATGATTTCTAATTGAACTAGAATCTAGATCAATATTTATTTTGATCTAGAAACTTTTAGATCTGTAAATATAATGCATCTTAGACTAGCAAGCCTTCTTTGCTGATATCCTGGGACAGGGATATCTGAGGAACTGTCTCTCCTTAATGGGGATGACCCGCCCCATGAGATCAGGCAGAAGAGGCCTTCTCCGGATCCTGTCAGCCAAGGAATTTCAGCTGGAGGTCAAGAAGAAGAGCCTTTTCTGCTGTGGCTCTTGCCCTGTGGAACATCTTGCTCCCAGAGGTGAAGTCTTTGTCCAAGCTTGCAGCCTTCTGGAAGGGCCTTAAGACTTGGCTCTGCCAGAGGGCTTGGCATTCCAATGGGGGTACAGCATCTTGGAGGTGGCTAGTGCTTAGTGTTGTCCTCTTCTCCATTTATATGTTTTTGCTCCTTCTATCTCTGTCCAGCTTTTTATTTAATTTTAGTGGTTTTCAATTGTTCTATTTATTGTATTTATGTTTTTATTGTGAGCCACCAAGAGTCTTTTTGAGTTCGGTGGCATATAAATTTAATTAATAAATAAACATAACATTTCACAGATATTTATTGCTAACTAATAGGAAAAGTATATACGGGGAAGGGAAAACAAATCTTTTGTATCTTCAAAATTAATATTTATTGAGGCATAACCGCTAGAGAATTTGAGCTGGGAAAGGTTTATTCCATAAAAGCTTAATGCCATAATAAATCTGATTAAGCTGCCATATGATTCCTTTTCATGTTTCCGTGACAGAAAAATGCAATCCTGTGGATTTCTATATTTTAAAATGTTAAAAGGAGAGCAAGATTTGCTTCTGTTGGCTAATCTTATAAACTCTCATCTTGCAGGAATGTTGCCTAGCCTTGTTGAACAAAACATCTCTGTTCGTAGACGGCAAGGGGTCAGCATTGGGCGTCTTCATAAGCAGCGAAAGCCTGACCGACGAAAACGTTCCAGGCCTTATAAAGCTAAACGTCAATAGTCTCAACCTTTGGACAGGACTCAGTGTGTTCTACTTGCCTCCTTGACAACAGGGTGCATATTTCATGTACTTTTCCACCAACTGGACCGAGCTCAGGAGAGGGTTTTGTATTGAAATTCTATTCACATGAACAGTATTAATATGACTAATTCTACCTGTATTCAACTGGACTTTAGACATTGCTCCAGTGGGTTTACCGTTTGGGCATTCAAAGATAGGTTTTTCCCTCCAGAAGGAATGTGAGAAGCATAAAGAATAGGACCATTTGAGTGACTGACTGACACTGCTCTTGAATATGTTACTTAGCATCTTAAACCTATGAGTGGCATTCTTCAGAGGTTTTACATGAATGCTGGTTAAAAAATAAATCTTTGCAGTTTTGTAGAAGTGCACTGCATTTAGGTTGATGGATTATTTAGTTCAGGGAGAATCAGAATCAGCTACATCCTGATTTTTGTTTTGTTTTCCGGGGAACAAATTTATGTGTTATATCTTGAAGTGTGCTTGTTTTTTTGGAATCAGACTGTCATCACTCTAATAAATTTCAAGTAGTGATGACCCACATTCAACTGTATATCAATCACCCTTGCAAGTGGTCTTAATTTTTCCTCTTGATGTTTTGTTCCCCAGCTGATGGTGAGGAGAGACCGGAATTTTCCTTATGGGATTTATATGTCCAGAGTAAAATCTTTTGGTACAAGGATACTTTTATTCATAGGTTTCAGCATAAAGGCCTTGAAGACTGGAAGGGTTTTTTTTTACATGTATTCAAGCTATGAATACATCATGATTCAAACCATGAAATTTATTTTTAGATTTTTTTTTCCGCAGCTGCTTCTTTTTACTCAAATTTTGCTGAGTAAAAACTGTTTAGGAAACAAAATACCAAATTAAAATTCCAGATGTTACCCTCATCATCATTTTTATAATGAACTGTTAAGACCAATGTTTTGAGAGAGATCGAGATTCAATGGAATATGAATCATTGCATGAGTTTATTCATGCTTATGTTTCAGGGAAAAATGGAAAGATTCTATAGGAAAGCAATTCCTGTTCTTAATGTAAACTTACAGAAAGCAGTGGAATAATTTTGTAATTGTCTGGTGTAAGGATAGGGGAAATGTCAATCAGGAATGGCTGGATACAATGTGTCATGGATGGGATGACAGTAAAAGATGGGTCTCTGTACTGTAGGAATTTAGTCTAATACATTTACTTGGAGCCCTTCCAGCTCACTTCAAAGTTTGAAGGGTTAGGAAACCTCTGTAGCTTGTAGGTCCCCTGATTAGTTGGTTGATAAGATAATACTGATCACAAAATAATACTTTTGCATCATTGAGTAAGTGGTATCCCTTTCCCATTGATGGGTCAGGTCAGAGCATCTGGTTTATTACTCTACATCTATAGAGTATAGATAATATTTGGCCAGCAGGGTCTGGTTGTCATCAGCCCTTGTTTTCTACAGCCGCCTTAGCAATTTTATATCTACATCATGATGATCCTGTCAGTCTGCAACTCTTACTCGAGTCTATGTTGTTGCAGTGTAATCAGTTATCTACCTAGCCAGTCCTAAAACAAGTGTGGTCAGCTTCTACTTATTTACATGTCTTTATCTTTGTCTTGTAGGAACAGTCCTTTTGTCAATACAGCAGATTTATAAATGTTTCAAGCTTTTGACAAAATGATAGCAAATTTGCATTAAATTATGCTAGCTGATGGCCAGAGGAATCTTCCAAATTGTTTTTGGAAAAAACAGTTTAAATGGTCTCTTCTGAAACTTTTATTCCATGAATATGTACAGTTGAGTCTCTTAGTATAGATATTAAAAAAAATCATAATGAGATTCAAAAGATCAAAATGAAAAGATGGTGAAATATATTTGCTTCCTTTGCAAATACAGTGGGGCAAAAAAGTATTTAGTCAGCCATCAATTGTGCAAATTCCCCCACTTAAAAAGATGAGAGAGGCCTGTAATTGTCATCATAGGTATACCTCAACTATGAGAGACAAAATGTGA
>JANHZU010001257.1:176215-188953 GCA_032468055.1 Acrochordus granulatus
GAAGAAATGGAAGCAGTGGCAGATTTCACCTTCTTGGGCTCCAAGATCACTGCAGATGGTGACTGCAGCCATGAAACCAAAAGACACTTTCTCCTTGGGAGGAAAGCTATGGCAAACCTAGACAGTGTATTAAGAAGCAGAGACATCATCTTGCCAACAAAAGTCCGCATAGTCAAGGCTATGGTTTTCCCAGTCGTAATGTATGGATGTGGGAGCTGTACCATAAGGAAGGCTGAGCATTGAAGAATTGATGACTTTGAATTGTGGTGCTGGAGAAGTCTACTAAGGGTCCCTTGGATGGCAAGGAGATCAAACCAGTCAATCCTACAGGAAATCAACCCTGATTGCTCATTGGTGGGACAGATATTGAAGCTGAAGCTCAAGTACTTTGGCCACATAATGCGAAGAGAGGACTTATTAGAAAATACTGTGATGCTGGGAAAGATTGAAGGGAAAAGGAGAAGGAGACAGCAAAGGATGAGATGGATAGATCGCATAGCAAGTGTAACGGGTGTGGGCTTGGGAAGACTCCAGGAGGCATTGCAGGACAGGGAGGCCTGGCATACTGCAGTCAATGGGGTTGCAAAGAGTCAGACATGACTGCACAACTGAACAAGAAACATTTTTTAAATGTTTTTGTCTGAAAAATTCAGAGAAACATAAACTCCTTTGTCTTCTTTATTGAATATCTTGGTAACAAATTCAGGCATGAATTATAGAAATGAAATAACTGCATATTTACCTGAGAACTGAGTTGTTCAGAAGACAGTTTGAATGTGGTAGTGATCTTCTTTGCCAAGACTTTAGCTTCATTGAACCCAAAAGAATACAGAGAAATCTCAGCAATCATGGAATAATCTGGAACCATCATGGCCACCGGACGAAAAAGAGCCTGGAATATAATATATATTTATCATGGTGGGAATGATACCATGTTTTCATAAGAATATTAAAAAATAATCCTGCTGGATCAAGACTGTTAGCATTTTGCTTCTTTTTGTGACTGACAATGTCTCCAGGGTGCTTACAAGAGATGGGGATCTTGTAAGATGGGGATCTTGCAATTGGTATCTGAAGGCATGCTATCCCCAATCCAAAATTTCCATGAAGTCTCAAAATTAATATTCTTTGATAGCTTTGTATCCTCCTTTTAAAACAATCCAATTCCCATTTCAAGCTGTCAAAATAAATATCTTATGATATATCTTATGTTATTATTGAATTCATGAATTCACATTATGAAGAAGTGTTTTCTTTTGTCTGTTTAAGTCTCCTTCTATTATTTTCATTTGATGGCCCTTAGTGTTCTAGTGTTTTGAGAGAAGAGGAAAAAAGCTTTCTCCATAATCTTCTATACTTAATCATGTCCTCCCACATTTTTAGCTGATGGAATCTCAAAGATTCTAATTTTTCTTTGTGGGAAAGGTGGTCAAGCCCTTTATCATTTTGATTACTCTTTTCTCTACTATTTTTTTATCTTGATATATTATTTTTTTAAACAAGATAATTGAAACAGTACTTGACTGATTCAAATATTTTATTGGCCAAGCATGGTTAGACATGCAAGGAATTTGACTCCAGTACAGCAGCTCTCAATATACTTGCACAACAATAGTAAATAAAATAATAACATAAATAAATAACAAAGTTAGGTATTCTGTAGTAAAGTGTGCATGCAAAGTATGAAGCCAGTAGAAAGGGAATATTATAAAGTATAGAATTAGAATCACAATCTCTTGATAAGTATGTATCCACATTAGACAAAATTGCTGGGTTAATTTAGAATTCTTTGCACTTGTGTTCTATCATACAGCATGAGCCAAGTATTCAGTTGGATGATGGCATGGGGGAAAAAGCCGTCCCTGTGTCTGGTAATTTTGGTATGCAATACCCTATAGCATCTGCCAGAGGGAAGAGGTTCAAACAAGTTGTGTCCAAGATGGGAGGGGTCTGCAGATAACTTTTTTGCCCTTTTCTTGACCCACACAATATACATATCCTCTATGGAGGGCAGACTGGCTGCAATCATTGTTTTTGCGCTCCTAACTGTCCATTGGAGTCTGTACCTGTCCTGCATGGTTGCTGCACTGAACCAGATAGTTACAGATGTACAAAGGACAGACTCAGTGATTCCTTTGTAGAACTGTATCAGCAGCTCTTGAGACAGAGTGAACTTCTTGAGCTGATGCAGGAAGTACATCCTCTGATGTGTCTTCTTAATAATGGTGCTAATGTAGCTGTCCATTTCAAGTCTTGGGAGATAATAGAGCCCAGAAACTTGAAGGACTGCCCTGCTGTTATCATGTTGCTGAGTATGTTAAGAGGGGGTGAAATAGGAGGACTCTTCCTAAAATCCACTGTCATCTCCACAGTTTTGAATGTATTCAGCTCTATGTTGTTTTGACTGCACCACGGGGCCAGCTGTTCAATTTCCCATTTATACAAAACTCATCACCATTTCTAATAAGTCCAATGACTGTTGTGTCATCTCTGCAGACTTCGGAATTTTGACAGAGGTGTCTCCAGAGGTGCAGTCATTGGTGCAGAGGGAAAAAAATAGTAGACTGAGTACATATTCCTTAGGAACGCCAATACTGATTGTCTGAATACTGGATGTAATTTTCCCTAGCTTCACTTGTTGCTTTCTGTCTGTCAGAAAATTGGTTATCTATATGTTTGGACAGGTATAGTGAGCTGGGTCAGTTTGTAGTGAAGAATATCTGGGATGATATTCTTGGGAATATAGAGAATATAGTGAAGAATATTCTGGGATGATAAATGCTGAGCTGATGTCTCCAAAAAGTCCTTGAGGAATCCAGATATTGCAGGATATAATGCAGTGGCATATTGACAGCATCATCTGCTGACCTGATTGCCTGATAGATGAACTGCAGACGGTCCAACAGTGGATCTGTGATTACTTTCAGATGGGTCAGCACCAGCCTCTCAAAGGTCTTCATGATTACAGATGTTAAAGGAACGGTTCTGTAGTTATTCAGCCCGCTAATGGAGTCTTTCTTATATGGGGATGATGATAGAATATTTAAAGCATGAAGAAATGTAGCACAGCTCCAGTGATCTTTTGAAAAGATTTTCAAGGTTTTCAGGCAGGAAGGAGTCATGCCATCTGGGCCAGTTGTTTTCCTGATTTTTTGTTTTTGAAGGAGACTTCTAGAATCACCAGAGATGGGGGCCTGGGGGGGTAAGAGCCCAGGAGGAGAGGAGACCCCAGGAGAAAGATGAATGTGGTTGTAGAGGAAATATCTGCTGTTAATGTGACTGAGGGGGCAGTTGTTAGCAGTAGGTAATGGTGGTTGTTTTTCAAATGTGCAGTAGAACACATTCAGGTCATCTGCTAATTGATGGCTTTCTTGTCTTAATTGTACTTGATTATATAAGGTTGATGGCTTTCCTGCCTTGATTGTACTTCACTTTTATTTGATTTTTTTATTTATTTTTGATTTGATTATTGAATACTCAATTGTCAGATTTGTTTTCAATCCCTTTCCTAAGGACAGTAAAATAACTGGCAATACTTTCACATTTCTCCCCTTGGTCCTTTTTAAATAATGGTGTCTCATTGGTTACCTTCAAGTACTCTTCACTGATTTGAAGGACATGGTATAAATTTTTGCAATTTCACATTTATCTCCTTCAGTTTTTTTATTCAGATATGTGATAGCATATCTCTAAATCTAATATATATTTGTGGCCAGATATTGTAAACCATAGTGATTCTGTAAAAGAATCTAGTGTCAATATTGTATATATTAGATATTGGTTTTATGTATTCTCTCAGCATCTTTTTAAGTCAATTTTATAAAGTTTATAGAAATATGCACTGGTTCAATAATGTTGTGGGGAAAATAGGAGGAGGAAGGAGTATTAATTATGTTTGTCACCTTGAATTATTTATAAAAATAATAAAGGTGGGATTAAAATTAATAAATATTAGTTATCCACCATATTTGTGAGGATGGTCTACCAACTATTCTTGTTCCAAGTAGCTTAGGTCGTTACATATCAAAATCCAAGTTTTGCTTAATGCTAATTAGCTGCTAAAGTCATTTTGTTTTAGCAAAGGTATAATATCCCATTCAGCAATTTGGATACTTTATTCTGTACCAGTTGTGCCTTCTAGATCAAGCTCAAGGATAGCCTCACATAGAATGCATTACAGTAATATAAACGTGAAATTGCCACTTTGTAATCTGTAGCTAGGATGTCCAGGAAACTTTATATGGCACACTGAGGCTCTAAGAGTCCCCAATTCTCATAGCCAGGAACTGCCAATCCACAGAGTTTTTATTTTGTCAGTTTACCTCAGTTTACTTCTCATCAATTTCATTATTTATTAAGTCCAGCTGCTGAACGAGAATATGCATGTCATGGAGAAATTGTGTCATCAGGAGATGACTGAGAAATAGCTCCCAGTTCACCTACTCACACAGGTATCAGGAAGACACGACAAGTCAGCAATACTATGAAATAATTTGATGGATTTGGTCTTATTATGAACTCTCCTGGGATTTAGCAATAATATCACTAAAGAAATAGAATCAGAAGTCATGATACCAGGTACCTAGTAGAGGTACAAAGGACCAATAGAGGTGATTGCTTGCAGCAATCTATGCTCTATGGGTCTCAATTTTAGTTTCCTTGAGTTTTCTGTCACACTTTGCTAATGACCCCCTGAACTGGGACATCTCAACACTCTTCTCTCCTGTCTATATAGTATTAGACAGCCCCCTCACTCTCCACATAATTTCTAATGATCACACAAAGAAAATGAAAGAGTTTTAAATTAAAATGAATGTAGTGTATGTAGTACTTTATAACATTCATTTACCTTTAAATTATCAGGTAATTCAGTACGCCCTGCATAGCCAGGGTTCATTGTGATGAAAACTGCACAAGATGGAACCAGAGGGATCTCAGATCCTTCAAATATGAAGCGATCCACCTGGAAGCAGCAAGAATGGTGAAAAATTTGATATTAAAAACAGTATCTTCAAATTCCAATTCCATTATAAAGAGTCTGTAACATCTTCCCAACAATTTCACAGATTTCATTTACTAATGACTGAACAGTTATGTGGTAAGTAAAGTACAAAAGGAGGCTTGCTCCTTCCATGGAAGGCTGTGTGGTTTAGCACTTTAAATTAAAAATTTACAGTAATTCTAATGATAACACAGTCTCTTTTATGATAAATATCTGAGAATAAACTTTGTAAAACTTAACCAGAGTATTAGGCTCAATATATGAAGTGGGTAACACCAGATAATTCTTTTAGGATTTTGCCAGATATTAAGAAAGATTTCACTCAGTCATTAGAGTTCTCTTTGTGATGGATGGATGGATGGACGGACGGACAGACAGATATCGGTGATTACTATGTTAATTACTTATAACCTCTAGCAACATGCTGGGTACACACTGAGACACATGTGTATGTACTAATATTTGCATTCAGGCAGCTAATTTGTGACTGCCATTTAAATAAAAAAATACATTAACAAGCATTCATGTTAACTCTAGATGACAACTCGTAGGGGAGAAATAAAAGAGGAGATCATGAAGCTTATTAGCATCATGCCTTGGAAACAGACTTCCTGACTTACCCGCTGTTGCTGAGCCTTCTGAATAGTTGTAATCTGCTGGGCAACTACAGATAACACTTCAATGTCAATACGGTTGAATTCATCAAAGCAAGCCCAGGCTCCAGAACTGAGTATATAAACAGAAGATAATATTAAATATCCAATAGTAATTATTACTAATGCAATCAGTCTTAAAAATCAGAAGATAGCAGCAGAGAAAAAATGACTATACCTATCCTCTAATTTTCTTATTAGGACATTTTGCAAAAAATGTTCATATGTGAAAACCACATTAGGCTCAGATTGTTTCTTTATTCTAGCTCAGTGCTCTACTCATAGATTATAATACAGAGAAGTAACTCCTAAAATCTGATATTTCAGTGCTGGAACTCTATTTGCTTACAGCTATAGCAATTCAATGATTCAGCTCCATTAGCCACAATTCTTATTACTGTTGTTTTAAATTGCAATTTGTAAAAATATACTCAATGAAACTATGTTCTTTTTGAGTATGTGTGCATATGTATATGTATGCACAGTATACTGTATGTATGTGTAACTTGGAGAACATTAAATATAGCAATTCAGCATTAAAATCTTACATAGGAGGAAGAGATTTTGAAACTTACATTTCATTTTCTTAAGGCATATCCTTTCTCACTATTAGGTTATACTATTTGATATTTATTTATTTATTAAATTTATATGCCACAATATCCCTTGATATGCCACAAAATATTATATATAATATATTAATACATATTTATACTATATGTTACAAATATTTATTAAATATTATATAATATTTTTGAGGCATATTAGGTTATACTATTTGATATCCCTTGAAGATCCTACTATGTTATCTGTAACCACTACAAGATAGGGATCAATAGGGAGAAAGACCTTTGGCATTTTTTGATTGTGAGGGCTCAGAAAGTGAAAGGGACAGCCAGGTGAATCACATGGAACTCCTTCTCTCAGAAGACTTGAGAGTGTATGTATGTACTTCTCTCAGAAGACCTGAACCAAGGACTCATTCCAATCTGATGTGAGTGACTAGCTCAGAGTGTGATCCAGCTAAGTTATTTCTTAAGGACAGCACTACCATTCACCACATCTATCATATTAGGTTATACTATTTAATATCCCTTGATATCAAATAGTATAACCAAATAGTAAGTTATGTAGAGATACAGTATACACACACACAAATATTTATATAGATGTAGCTATATGAAAGAGAGTCAGTTTGGTGTAGTGGTTAAGGCATTAAGCTAGAAACAGGAAGATGATAAGTTCTAGTCCTGCCTAGGAACAAAGAATAGCTTGTAGCAAGATGGGTGGAGTATAAATTTAAGAAATAAATAAAAAGCAGGTGGGTGACCTTGGGTGGTTACTTTCTCTCAGCAAAATGAATCAATGGCAACCTATTTCAAAAAAACCTTGCCAAGAAAATCACCTTGGCTTGTCCAGGTAGCGTCTGAAAATCAGACATGGTTGAATGAAAAAAAAAAGTTTAAAATGGGGTATCAAACTGTTCACTTGTTTCTTCATCCCAGCAAATCTTGGGAGCCTTGTGTGCAACTGAGCACCAAGAAGGTTCCAGTTTGTACATTCAGTGTTCCATTCAAAACTGTACCTAAAAACGAACATGGCCATTGCTTTCTTTTCCTCATCTCACTTCTTTTGCTTTAACTTTGTGCCTAGTTAAGAGTCTTTCAGAAGATGCATATCTATGGTTTGATGTGGAATGGATTTTAAAGTATATTGGCATTTAGTAGTCAGCTATTTATAATAAATCTGTATTTAACAGATTCTTCCACTTCAGGAGAAAAAAGAGCCATCAGAAAGGAATTAGAAGCAGTGTGAGCTGCAGCATTAAAGTGCCAGAACTTTGATTCACAGTCCAAATACAAGCATGGTGGACTGATGTGCCTAAGAAAAGCTGCAGCTGAGATGCTATGATCCAAGTCTAGTACTGGGCTGATCTAGGAGCCAGAGGGAGCTACAAGAAGCAGCTAGGAGTGGTGAAGGCAACCTGCAGATTATGCTCTGGACAGCAGCACCAACTGCAGCGGTCCTCTGGCTCCAAATGATTTTGTCCATTAAATTCAAAATCCACTATCTCAAGATCCACTAAATTATACTATTTTACTGTATCAGATGATGGCAGTGGATAAAAGTCCTTTATTTAACAATGGCAAATGCTTTAGGCATTTGATTATATCCAAGTTTCATTATATTACCATGCCTGTTCCTAAGCCAACAATGGTGCCATCATCTGAAACTGTATTAGGTAGGCTGAGGAAAGGAAAAGCTCAGTGCTTTCCTCCACACAAGCAGAAGAAATAGTGATGATGTCATTTCAGGCACTCGTTCTATTCCCTGGACTGAACAACCGAGAGGCTGAACATGAATATTAGAATGAGAAAGAGTTTTTTTTATTTTGAATTTGAGTGTATAGCATGTAAAGGTGTTGATGACTGGGAAGCCAGGAGGGCTCCAACTATCCATGAAGTAGAGATGCTGCAAAACCATGGGTAGCATGGATATGAGTACTTCAGACTTGAAGACCCTACTATGTTATCTGTATCCACTACAAGATAGGGATCAATAGGGGGAAAGACCTTTGGCATTTTTTGATTGCGAGGCCTCAGAAAGTGAAAGGGACAGACAGGTGAACCACGTGGAATTCCTTTCTGTATACTTCTCTCAGAAGACATGAACCAAGGACTCATTCCAAACTGATGTGAGTGAATAGCTCAGAGTGTGATCCAGCTAAGTTATATCTTAAGGACAGCACTTAGTCCTTACCATTCACCACATCTATCACTGGGCAGACTGTTTTCAACAGTCTGGTGGGAGAGGTACAGGATAATCCCTTTGTCTGCTTCCAGTGGCTAGTTGGGGAAGCCTGGCAATAGAAGGTTTATCTTATGATCTGATCAGGAAAATCAGATGTTCCACATAGTCAGTTTCAATGCATGAGCAATGGAGTATGATCACATCAACTGCTCTGAAGAATATCCACCTCCCCATCTGCTCAAATGCTGGTTAATGTGCAAGAGACATTGGGCAAGAGTTCCCACATCAATTCAGATCTTGACACTGGTTGCTTCTAACTGAAGCAGGTCTGTCCTTTCACTTTCCTCCTGCTTGCTCAGGATAGGCTGTTTTGGAGTTGTTGACCTTAGTCCATTCTTGTAAGTGTTGAATGGCAGCAAATACATAACAGTTGAATGAACTTTTGGGATGTAATGTTTTATTTCAAATTTGTTTCAAAGCAAAATAAATTTTCTGTTTCATGAACACCCTAATTTTTTCTAGTTCAAAAGAAAATATATAGTTTCATCTGAGCTTTGTATAGCCCTCACCCTGGTCCTTAAAACATGACTCTATCCCAGGCATATGGTTAGAATGGATAATAGACCTTTTATAGGATGTTTGGTGATCTGATTGTGATTTTTTTCATTGGACTATATATTCTGTGTTTCTCTTGTTTTTTTATGGTTGTAATCTATAAACTGCTCAGAACTGTACAGATTGGGGCAGCCTACTACATTTAATAAATAAGTAATCTTGTATACTGAAATATATCCAATTCTCAATTCTTTAGAGTCAGGTATGATAATATTTCTTGGGGATGGAAATAGACAAAAAGAAGATTGGTATTAGATAAACTATCACTTATTCTGAACACACATATACTCTTTTCTATTCTTCATTGATATTCTAATTCATGCATATTTATTTCCATGGGTATAGAACTGTGGTTTAGTACCTGGCTAGTCCCTTCAGAAATTTTCCCATTGCCATAAAGTCAAGCTGATCAGAGCAATTAAACACAACTGTCTGTATAGCTAAAGCTTTCCCCAGATCCTTAGTTGTCTCTGTTTTGCCTGTTCCTGCTGGTCCTGCAGGAGCACCTCCAAATTTCAAATGCAAGGCTCCAGTCAGGGTCAGATAGCATCTGTAATAAGAATCAAATCATTTTCAGACTTCTAAAAAGTATTCATTTAAACTCTCTAAACCGAGGCATTTATTATTCATATACAAGCATTACTGAAGAATTGACTCATAATTAGTTTGTACTATACAATTACAGTTTGAAATTGTTCAGATGTAAATATCAACATAGTTTAAGATGATCTTATATGTAGAAAGAGTTATTTTATTTTACTAAAATACATAAAATTATATGAAAGAAAATATATTCAAAGAGCTGACTAGCTTCTCTGATTCTTTCTGACTCTTAATTTGATGATCAGTTAGAGCTAAATGAGATTAGACATGATTCAACTGATCCCTTGAGAACAATTAGCACTTCAGCAATCCATTTGACCTTCCTCCAAAGTACTGATAATCAATACTGATGCCAATCTTCAAGCATAAGAATATTTTGAAAGAATACCCATGTTCTATGCTATTTTTCCCCACAAAGTACACTTTAACCATTCTGAATTAATTAGGCATTTCCATCATTCCATATTATTCACAATGGACCACTTGCTTAAATTGCTTTTACTACTATTACTGACAACTCAATGACCATATCCTTGTTCAACCTACACAAGATACAATCCATTTTTTTGCACATACAATATATGGATACTGTATGTAAAGAAATAAGAAAGAAATACATCTTACATTAGTTTACACTTGTGTTATAGATTTCAGCCAGAAAGTATGATTTTCTTTTTTATGTACAAGTGTAAATCTTAAAGTGCACAAGTTTTAACTATAACCGGCCTGTTGAGATATTCTAGATTCCATATTATTGTCAGACAAGCAGATTAACCCTGAGCAATTTTTGCATCACAAACTCTTACCTAGATTGTCAGAAAAAAAAGAAGCAGCAGCAGTTCCAATATCCTTTTGCTGTGAGATTACTGAGGCAAAGAGAAAGGGCACTCTGGCCCTATCCATTGATAAAATAAACAAATGTAATAAATTATGGCTGGATGCTTGTAAGAATACTATCAGGAAAAGATCAGTCTGATCAAAATTGGATAGAAATGCCAGTTTATAGCATATTACATTGTTCTGACCTTAAACTCCCAACTCACAATATTCTTCTTTCTTTATATGTCATCTTTTTTTTAGTTTGAAAACTTGATAATGGAGTGTGTTCTCTTTTATCAATTGAATAAAAGAGAGATCCTTTGAGGAAATAATTGTCTAAAATGTGAGATTAAATTACTGTAAATAATTAACTATTTCCAGAATCAAATTGACATATCTGATTTATAGAAATTTTGAAGTTGACTTTTACATTTTAACTAAGAGTTAACAAACCAGACTGCAAAATCCAGATGAATATTGGAGAATAATAAAGAGGCTGCACTGTTCATACCTCTGTGCCCATTTCATGGTTGTCTAGATTTTTAAAGCCCAGGTATTGCAAACTTACTTTCTAACCTTGCTCTGGCTTTTTTGTAATGCTGTTTCTCAACATTCTGAAACTCTTATCAATTGTTCTCTATGCTGTCTTTGTTTTCCCCAGCTGTGTCTTCACACTAGCCTCAGCTTCTTCTTCAGGCCTCCTACTTCTTTGAGATTCTGAACACATCCTGCTATCATCTTCCACAGCACATTTGACTGCAATCAATTTTTTATTACTTTTTAAACAGCATGCTGTTAAGCTTCACACCCAGACTCATCAGTAAATCACCAGTTTCTGGACACATAATCCTTAGTTCAACTTCTCAGTTTGATCTGACAGAAGACTCATAGGAGACAGCTCATCTAAATTAGAATATTGCGACAAGAACAAAGCTTGGCAGCAAGGTCCATTCTTCCTTATTGGTGCTGCTGGAATCTGCCATTCTGCAAGAGTGTGCTGAGCTGAACACAGATAATTCAATTTCAGGCTCAGCAACAAGCCATTTGATAATTTTTTATATATAGCACACTCTCTTTACTTCTTTCTCTCTATATCTACTGTATATATAATGGATCAACAGCCACACACAATGTTGAACAATTCTAGTGGAGCCTGCACTTTCAGGAAAATGCTAGGATGATGAAGAAAAGTCAGGAGCAAAGCTTCATACACGTAGGCAGTTGCCCACTGCAGTGCAAAGATGTCAGAGACTTCTATATTTCCCAAGGACTTAAAATCCAGGATCATTCCCACTCTTTTAAATAAAGATATATTTGGAATATTGTTTGGTGGCTGTGGATACTTGTAACAGATCTCTCTAGCCCCAAAATCACCAACTGAAGCCTTACATTGTCTGAATATTCAAACCACTGTTGTTTATTGATGTATGTATTCCAAAAAGCCTTTCCAGGATCCTGTAGAGGGCTCCCACATACAACTAATTCCTGACAAGTTTCCCTGTGGGTCAGCTGACAACAGACTTAACCAAAAGTCACAATCAAGATACAGTGGTACCTCACAAGATGAGTAACTTGCAGGACGAGAAGCTCGCAGGATGAGCAAAAAATTTAATAAAAAAATATTCTGCTAGATGAGCCGCGACTCACGAGACGAGACTTCGTGCCAAACCTTGCGCGTCATCAGTTAGCACACTCTGTATTTCCCATTCAGGGAACTCCGTGCGACAGTTCTGCAGACTCTTACCTCATCCTTTACTCCATTGTTGCAGACAGCAACCCCGTGTGAGAGTTCTGCTAATGCAGCAAGTGCGTGCGCATTCTGTCAACTCTCCTCTCGCACAGTTTACTCCATTCCCATACGGGCAGCAGCACGCGCGCATTCTGCCAACTCTCCTCTTGCCAGTTTACTCCATTGCCATATGGGCAGCAGCACACGCGCATTCTGCCAACTCTCCTCTTGCGCAGTTTACTCCATTCCCATACAGGCAGCAGCACGCGCGCATTCTGCCGACTCTCCTCTTGCGCAGTTTACTCCATTCCCATATGGGCTGCAGCGCGTGTGCGTGCGTTCTGCCTATGTTCCTGATTGCAATGAGCACCACGCAATCAGCTCTCGTGGGAAATCTCCCAATGGAGCTCTCCTCTCTTGCTGCATAAACAGCGTAAATTAAGTGAAAGGCATTCAATAGAGAGAACTCCGGAGACTCCTAATTCAATCTCCAGGAAGTCCCCTCCCCCTCCTCTCCTTCATGCTGGGATATTCTTCAAGCTGTGTGCACGCGCGCAAGCACACAG
>JANHZU010001257.1:215242-227429 GCA_032468055.1 Acrochordus granulatus
ACTATAAGCTTAAGAACTTAAAGAATTACAAATAAATGGCAAAACACTAACTATGAATTTGGTACAAGAAAGGTATAAATAAATTAAGTGACCAAACATGTGGAAAATGGGATATTACGACTTTTGCTGTAAGATTTTGGAAAAATATATACAAATAAACAGCACTTTTGTGGAAACCAGTTTGTTTAGTCTGACCTAAGTGAAAACAAATTTTTATTCTTTCAGAAACTGAATACTAGAGAGAACTAAAGATTCTAGCAGAAAGGGAAAAGGAAAAAAAATGAAAAGCCTCTTGTGCTTAGTCAGCAATGGAACTTGTAAAATGATAGAAAATGCGTTGACATTTGAAATAATTCAGATTTTTGAAAAATGGGATTAAAATAAACTATCTTCATTCTTAGCAATGATGCATGCTTCTATGAATAGATTATCTTCAAAAGATATTAAAGAAGACATTACTGATATGAAAGAGAATATCTTGGAAGATTATCAAGACAAAGAAATGAGACAAATTTTGCCTGATCCAGAAATATCAGAACATAAATAATTTATAGAAATACTGGAAAATAACAAAAATATGGAATATAAAACAGAGAAAAACAACTAAATACAAATGACAAGCCAAGAGATTGACTGGTTAAGGATTTTTTACTGGATTTATAAAAGAAGTTGGTTAAAGCTTTGAGAAGAGAAAAATTGAAAAAAGAACAAATCCTACGACAGCATTTGAATGAACTGAAGATTATGAATTGAAGATTATGAATTGAAATTATAAGCAAAAAGACTTGAGTACAAAATTGGCTTATTTAATCAAAGTTAAAATATGTTTGTATAAATCTGAGATCCCTTTATGGAATTTTTGCTAGGGCTGAAATGTTGATGATTTATGGATTTGTGTATGGATAAGAAATAGGTTACGGGAAGAAGAGTTACTTGCATGTAAAGTTATGGAGGGAGTGATAAATTACTAAATTTGTTTGTAATTGTGATGAAAATTGAGAGCTAGTTATTTAAAGAATAACTCTTTTTTCTTTCCCTTTTCTTTGTACACCTTTTATTCTTTTTTTTTTCTGTACACCTTTTATTCTTTTTTTCCTTTCCTTTCCTTTCTTTCTGAATTTAGTTTATATTTCCTTTTATTACTGTTACTAAGTACATTCTGATCCTGCCTTAAGCATGAAAAACTGGCTGGGTGACTTTGAGCCTATCACTCTCTCTCAGCCAACTCACCACACAGCTGTTGTGGGGAAAATAGGAGGAAGGCCTATTTGATGCCTTGGGGTATATATGGAAAAAAAGGCAAGATAAAAATCTTAAATATAATTCTGAGTTCCATCTATTATATGAGACATTCCAGTTACTTGATCCCATCTCCCTGACTACATTTCACCTCTTGCACTTGCAGTTTCTCAGGGATTCCTTTCATCCATTCCCGCAGCTCAGCCAATTCCTCTATGCTGTTTGGTTTTTCGTAAATTTTTCGGCTGATGGCCTTGAAAGCATCACAGATCTGCAAAATGATGTAATTACTCTCAGTTCTAAGTTTGAAACAAAAAATTCAATCAATGGCATCAAAAAGTAGGTAAGGTATCTGAAACAGAGACTAAGCTACACTTTATATAGACCACTTGGTCCTGCCCAGACCAGGAACCTCACAACTCCTTTTCATGTTTCCAAGACAACATTTAGTAAACACCATTATGCTCTGTTTTTCCTTACTACTGCCCTCTCCACAAGCAGCAAGCAATGACACAGGCTGAAATCAAAAGCATCTGACTAAATCATATGTCTTCTCTGAGATATTATAAAGAAAGTCAGAATTTTGAAAATGATGTTTCCTCACACTGGATAGTTTAAATCTCAATTTCTGAACTTTAACTATACTGACTTTCATAAAAGTCAATAAACCATCTCTGGCAAATTAATGATATATTTCCAGAAATAACTATAAAATTACTTATTTGGGCTACTCTTCTAGATGCAATGTACCAGCTATAAAACTCACATCTTCTACTTGACGATGTAAATTCCTGGCCAGTAAGTCTAGCATTGAAGTGGCCAAAGCTTTGCATTTCTTGGAGAGGCTCTGCTTTACACCTTCAACACTGAGATGAAAAGCGCCAATGACCATGAAGCTTGGCAAAGTGTTATCCAACAACTCCTTTTCTGCCAAATGCTTGTTTACTATTTCTCTCACTTCTGGAGCAGTGGGGCAATTGATCTCATATTCTCTAGAAATAAACAGAAAGACATTTACAACAAACAACAAAGTCAGATAATACAGATATGAAAAGGATGCTGCTCCACAAAATCTTTAAGGATTTACATTTGCATATAATAATTTTCTTTAACTTGGTGCCCTTCAGATATGGTAATAGCACAACTCTGAAAATTCCCACTCATAATGAAAGGTAACAATCATATCCAGATTTGTTTGTGCGAATGGAATTATGCACCAGCTACATAATGTCAGAAAGCAATCTCAAAGGACAAAGAATATAATCTCTCCTACAAAGACTATGGTAGAAACATTACAGATCAGGGAAGTAGTGTGACAATGATCAAACTCCCCAGAAAACTGATTCTGGCTAGTCCCCCGAGTCAACTGCAATACAGCTCACAAAAAACAGCAAACATGATTAAAATTCAGCCATTTAGTCCCCCCTTACTGGAAGGAAAAGCTGAGTGCTGTATTTGCCCTTTAAATGACAGCAGAGATACAATGATTTCTTGATCCTTTGCGAAAAGGAAGGAAGGAAAACCTCATTATTTTCCTTTTCTTCTTAGTAGAGAGGGAGAAAATCAGTCCACATCTGAGGAGGGGAGGGAATGTGTATATATCAGTGTAGGGTAAGCATATGTATGAGGCTGGTGGGACTATGTTTTTTCTACACATATATGGTCCTCCCTCAGAGGATGGCATCAGGATCTGATGTGACCCTCAGGACCAAAGTGGTCATCCACTCCTCCTTAAGAACCAGATAGTCATGGACACTTTATCCAGTGTGCGACAACACTAGTTTATTACAATACTTTTAATTTGATCAAACTGGATCATATTTAACTCTGTGGTTTTATGGAATAAAACTAGATTTTTCAGTTCCTATGCTAATAAACTGGAAAGGCCACATCCAGCTCTCGGTGTTTTTGCCTGGTGGTCCAGCTCTAGGCTTTTTTGGATCACCATAAATTTGTAATGGCAATTCTCATCACCTCATTGCAATAAACTTTATACGGGGCTACCCTTGAAGATGACTGAGAAACTACATTTGGTCCAAAAGGTAGATAGGCTCAGGATAATAGGATGAGGTAAGCTTAGCAGTGTGAGACATGTGCTAAGTTTACTTCATTGATTACTGCCTTATTTCTCAATGGCAGGAAGAAGAACAGCATATAGTAGCTTTAAGGAAAACTTTAAATGTTAAAAATTTTTAACACAAGAATTCTGGCAAGTAACTGTTAAAAGTTGGATTTCACACTGATAAAGATTTAGGTCTACATTCCTTTAGAGGGGGAGGGAGAAAGAGATGAGAAAATCTATGCCTTAATATAAATTAAAATGTATATTGGTTCTATAAAGAAAGTTAATTCATGGCCTGGAATTCTAGTATCCTTTAATCTCAGTAAATCTTGCTAACAAGAAACCTATGAGATTCCTTCAAGAAAAAGAATCACTTTCAGTTCAGGCAGCTCCCAAAGAGTTGACAGCCACTTCATTTTCAAATGCGGGGATTATTTATAGGCAATTCAAAGCTATTAAATTCTGGCTTTTTTCTTCCTACATTTCCATACAATGGGAAAGATGTCTATCTTTTTTGAGAAGACAAACCAGCCTACCATTGGATTTTGTTTATATAACAGTTAGTGTGAGAAGCCTGACTTATAGTTACTAACAAGTTCCTGGCCTATTGATGATGCTAGTTTTAACCTTTAAAGCATATCCAGTATGGCACAGCACTAGTGTATTTTCAGGATTGTCTCCTGAATGACTGAAATAAGAATGAATAAAAGATTGAAGAAAATCATCTCATCCTGTATGTTGGTTCCGAAAGGGGCTGTTCTAAGCCCTACTCCCTGTGAGATTAAAGGAGTAGGAGGCTGGGGGTATGCATTCTCTTTGAGGGCTCCCATATTGTGCAATATTTTGCCCCCAGAATTCTGAGGAACCCCCATCTTGCTCTCATTTTACAAATCGTCCTGGTCAAATGGACTTTTGATGTGGAGAGGTATCCCTAGGCTGTAGCTGTAATTTTTATATTATGTTGAGTAATGATAACTTTATTTTCTCTATTATATAGATTGCCCTGAATTGTTGCAATAAAAATGGCAGAATAAAAATATTGTTACTAAAATAAATATGCAAATAAATAAATAACTGATATTCCAGACATCCAGAAGTATGGGGGCACCTCAGATTTAAATATGAGGAGATTCAACTATTTGTA
Organism: Acrochordus granulatus; assembly: GCA_032468055.1. Classification (NCBI taxonomy): domain Eukaryota; kingdom Metazoa; phylum Chordata; class Lepidosauria; order Squamata; family Acrochordidae; genus Acrochordus; species Acrochordus granulatus. The sequence continues at coordinate 219,688 of JANHZU010001257.1, forward strand.
TATAATGGCGATGCACAGAGAGCTAGTTTGTAGTTCCACACTCACCTTAGGAAGTGGTGATCAACTGGAAAGAACATAACTTTAAAAATTCAACTTTGTATCCAGTAGGAAATAGTTACACTGCAAAAATGGTTAAGACATAAAAGGCAAATAGGCATAAAATAAATCAAAACCTTAGTGTTTGAAGGAGAAAGCTAAAAAAAGATATTGAGGAGCAACATGCATTTTGCAACACTGTTTTAAAGTTCAGTTATTTGATGGTGACAAGTGTTTATAAAAAATGGACACAGGAGTGAAGAAAAATCATATATAAACATTAGTTCTTTAGACAAAGGAAAGATAAAGTAAAAAAGTTAAATATTATTATATAAGAGGATATAAAGATGAAGACATCACTGTAAGATTTTAATAATAAAGTTTAGAAAGAACAATTTTATGTATCAAGGCAATTCCATTTTGATTAATATACCAGGGGAAAAACTCTTTTCTTCAGCATTTTGGCCGAAAAAAATTATATATAATGTTAGTCATGAAAAATATAAAGTTGTTATGAAGAGTTTTTACAGATTCTTTTAGACAATTAAAATTTTAAATGAACATTGAAAAATGTAAAAATTAAGTGTACCAACCTGTCAAAAACAGTCTTTCCTTTATTTATTTATTAGATTAAATTCATTTTTTTCTCCAGGAATCAATGCTACCTATACAACATATGCAACACTAGCAATTGTGCCTTATTATGTATATTTGTGATCAAATGTGATTTTTATTGCAAAATAACCTTAAAATATACATTGTTTTAGGAAAGGTAAAAATACAAAAAATCCAAACTGAAAATAAGTGATTCACACCCCTCAGCTGCATTTAAAAAACTAATCAGTAACCATTCTGATGCTAAAGAAAATAAAGTTCCTAATATCAAAAGCAAAATCTATACTCCTTTCAGTCAACTGCACAATATTCATGAAATAGAGGTTTCCTAACTCCCTCCTTTCTGTGCCAAACACCTGCTCCTGAGGACTGGGGGACCTGTGGGAATGATGGGGAACATGATGGGGAACTGCAGATGGACAGGAAATGGATGAAAATGTAATTGGAGAAAAAACTTAGGATCCAAGCCAATGTGTTTTAGAAAGCAACTTGCTTTCCCCCCCTCTTTAACTCTACTGAAAGTAAAATCAGAGTAGGTTATGCATCAATCTACCCTTTCAGTTTTTAGTTCCTGTTCTTGCATCTGAATGGTGCTTACTTTAAGAGGCTGTGGATATCACGATTATTTAGTTCTAAGTATTTTTCATAATTCTTGGCATAAGCTTGAAGGGGGATCAGCGCTTTGCGGATGCAAGTGCAGATGGTATTCCGCAATTCTATCACAGCTGGCTCATTCAGTCCCACAGACTCTAACAATGGTGTGCCACAAATGAACATGTTTTCAAGCACATACTGAAAAAGAGATAAAAGAAGAGTCATTTAGCATAAAGGGGATTATCGTCTGTTTCCATTGTTTCTAAAAAGGTGGTTACACAAAATTGAAAGCCAGGCTTAGCAAACTGATTTTTTTTTCAACTCACATCTTTCAAAATAAAATGCTTATGAAGTCATTCCTTTGGTGTAATATATAGTGTTTTCTTTTAGTTTTTCAGTAGATGTAAGATGGAAGTGCTGTGTTTATGTATTGCAAAACTTCATTTTTAATTTCATGTTTACTTCCTTTATTTTGTTACATAATGTTAGTTCTTCTTGAATACTAAAACAGTTTCCCTCCCCAGCGTGTTATTTATTGTTACAGTGCCCATTGTTGTTTTTAGCTATTTTCAAACATGACCTCCTTTATATACAAAGCAGATGAAAACTAATTAAAAGCCCATTTTTTAAAAACCTTGTTGGTTAAATATACTCTTAAATAACAAAGTACAGTGGAACTTTGGATTGTGAGCACCTCAGTGCACAAGATTTTCACAAGACAAGCAAAAATTTTAAATAAAATTTAATTTGGTTGACAAGCGGCAACTTGCAAGACGAGCACTGCGCAATGAGCTCACACGGGAAATCTCACAATGGAGCCAATGGTTCTTCTCTCTCGCTGTGTAAAAAGCGTAAATTAAGTGAAAGGTGTTCAAGAGAAAGAACTCCCAAGACTCAGATTCCAGATTTTCCTTCCAGGCAATCCCCCTCCCCCTCTCCTCTCTCTTGTCTCCCTCATGCCAGCCGGGAATCTTTTCAAAGTGAGGGAAGCTTCCCTGTCACACACACAGCCCTCCCCCCTCCTGCCCATCTCTTCAAGTGTAGGAAGATTGACCCTCTGTCTTCCCTGTCACTCTCTCTCTCACACACACACATACACACACAGCCTCCCAGCATCATCCAGTCCGTCCCCTTCCTGTCCATCTCTTCTCCCCTCTCATAGCATGGAGGGAGGTTATCATGAGAAACATTTCCAAACTGCCCAGGAAAGACCTCCGGAAAGACATTACATACAGAAAATATTGTTACATTTAAAATAAATTGTTATCCTAACAAAAAAGACACCTTTTTCAGTAATGCCAGTATCATGTTTAATAGTTTCTTTTAAACCTTTTTCTTTTGAGTTTAGACCAGTGTTTCCAAGCCTGATAACTTTAAGATGCTGCCTGGGGAATTCTAGAAATTGGAATTCCACACATCTTAAAGTTGCCATGTGGCTCAGACTACACAAATACATATAGCTAAGCAATAATTTTCTATCCAATTTTTGTGAATATGTGACATCAGAAAGCCTACTTCTTTCACAGATTTAATCAGTAATGTTATTGAAGGAGGTGGTAGTAAGCTCTATTCTCAATAAGCCATCTTTGGACCCAACAGTATTAGACAACATTTATCCCATCTCTAATTTTTCCTTTTTTAGGGAAAATTATTGACAGGGTGGTTGGCAGACAGCTACAAAGGGCCCTGGGTGAAGTGGTTTATCTAGTTCTTTTTCAGAGTAGGTTCAGGTTAGGGCACAGCACTGAAGTGGCATTTATCATACTTGTTAATGACCTTTGGAGGGCTTAGGCTGGTGGTGGTACAACTATTCTGGCCCTCCTAGACCTCTCCATGGCTTCTCCACAGTCTCCTTCAGGTCATGTAGCCACTGCTCCCATGTAAAAACAGGTCTGACTTTCAATTGTTTCTATGCATTGGTCAGTGATGATCTGAGACAAGCCCGTGGTTACTATGGAAGTCATAAAATCCTCAGCCTTGTTGAGTGGGGAATCTATACTCAATTCATGGAAGTTGAGCTGACACAACCTTCAAGGTTAGAAGCTCTATCACTAGCTTATGAACTGGAAGAATTCTTTGTATTTTAGTATTTTGGTTTAATTAGGATTTTTTTTTCTAGTAGTGGTTACCATCTTAAAGAACATTGCCATCTTTCTTGAAAATATTTATTGACTGTAATCTCATGAATTTATCCTCCAGTTGGGAATGTTCATGTGTGACTATCAAAATATATAAAACTGGCATTTTTTCTTCAAAATATTATTAGAGAAAATTTGATGTTCATCCACACTTAGATGGAAGTAGTAAAAATTGCAAAAAATTTTGCAAAGTTCCTTAAAAAAGCAGCTAGACATTAATTACAAAATGTTATTGGAGTCATTTCACCTTCTATCCAGAAAGCTTTTTCAATTGAAGAAAGCCTTCCAAATAGAAGGTGAAAAGTTTCCAAGAATTAATCTTATAATTAATGTCCAGTCGCCTTTTTAAGGAACCTTGCAAAATGTTTACAATTTTTAGTATTTATCATGACCTGGATTAATGAGAATATTCATAGATATTTAGATGGAAGCAGTTCTCATATATAAATACCTTCCTAAAAGCAGATTATCATAAAGGAATCAGTAGCCTGGGTTCTTCCAAAAATAATTTGAAAGCCAGGTTTTCAAAAAGAAAATGTTATCTTCTTAGATTTTTCCCTATATTTCTACTTGGTATTTAAAGGATTTAATCTGGAATTAGATTGTGTCCTTTAAATAACCATTCAGTAACTATTGTCATGTTGATTAATTTATTACATGAAGGAGGAAAATTATTTTCAAATAACAATTTAAAGTAAAAAAGGATAACATTCTCTTGTGGGTGAAAGGTAGACACTAATGTTTCTGAACTTCACAGAGGCAGCTCTACTTCCCAAGTAAGGGTCAAAAGCATCAGCTTTTTGATACTTTGCTAACAATTTTTCATAGCTATTAAATATCCTATAACAGTAATCTCAAATAGCAGATTCCAGCTGTCTTTCCTTCATTCCCCTGCATCTCTGTATATTTAACAAAATTCTAGTTCTAAAATGCTGCCTTTTTTCAGGTTTAAAAAAAGTTTAAAAGATATACCATGATGTTGATAGCCTTCTTCCCAATTATGTTTTCATAAAGATTTAAGATCAGTTCATCAGAAAAAAAATTGGAGGAAAACAAGAGCATCCCTTGTTAGAAAAAAAATGTTTTCATAAATCGCATGAATTCTGAAAGGAATTTTATGACTCATTCCTGAGAATGAGTCATTGAAAAAGTTCCACAGTGAACAAGTTGTCCTTGAACTGCCTATTAGTGTTCTTCATTACTGCTGCATACTATTATATCAGATTTTTTCACCCTCTCCCTGGAGTCCTTTATGATAACTACTGCTAAAATAAGCAAGATGGCTTGTCAAAGCTAAACTATTGAGAATTTGAATTCTTAAGGATTTATTGAGCTACATTACACTGCTAGATTACTTTTGGAACAATGAGTGGAATCCAGAACTGTGCTTAATAGTGGAAGAATACACAGTTCCTCTTTCCCCTTATAATATCAGGAACCTTTTGAGGCCCTAATCTGGAGAGTCGAGGATCTCTGTGGAATTGCAAAAGTGACAAAAGAAAGGATAAATCCTGCCTCATTTCTTCCTTAGAGACCTGCTGAATACTACTGCCCATTCATGGAAAGGCCAATCTGGGTCTACAAGATAGATAGATAATCAGGTTGATAGATGGAGAGCCAGTTTGGTCTCCTGGTTAAGGCACTAAGCTAGAAAGCAGGTGATCATGAAGTCCAGTCCCACCTTAGATGTGAAAGCCAGCTGGGTGACCTGGGCCAGTCACTCTTCTCAAACCAACTCATCTCACAAGGTGGTGATTGTGGGAAAATAGGAGGAAGGCATGTCAGATATGTTCACCACCTTGAGTTGTTTGTAAAAATAATAAAGGTAGGAAAAAAATAAAGGGTTGATCCACACAACATGGAAAGAAAAGATTAAAAAAATCTCATCATGCTTTGGTGTGACTTATGAATCCATCTGGAATGTTTAATTGGCATTGCCAGAACTGCTGGATGTTTTTTCAATATGTCAGTTTCAGAAACAGCACAGAAATCTCACAGCATAATTTAGAATTATCTATGCTGAGTGGTTATATAAATCCCTGTCTCTAGACTTAGTTAACTTATGCATATTCATGGTTCATGGCTTCAAACATACAGCAATCATGTATTTCAGACTTCACTATTCCAAGATCATTTTAGTACTTGCACTGTTCATAAATACTGAATAAGTTCCAATTTGAGCACTTTCATATCTTATTCATAAAACTGTTTGAACTGGTTACTGTCTTAAATCCCAAGCAAAGTGATTGATAGCTGTTACTTAAATCAACTCTTAACATAACTTTTGAAGTTATAAAACAGTATCAACACATTGGACTAGAATATGGAACAAAGACTAAAACTAGAGTGATCCCATCTGCTTTGGGTAAGAAATGGGACTACAGTATTTTGGGACCTGCATTCAGTATCAAGTGCAGATGCTGCCTTTGCTAGGAATAAAATTAGTTTTTATTATTCCATTTTTCTTGAGCTGCTTTTGTTATAGCTTAAACAGAGCTGTGAACAATAGTAAGTAAAAATATTAGATTTCTAAATTTGGTTCCCCAGTTTACTCTGTGGTCCTCAAGTTATGACCACTTATTCAGTGACCATTTAAAATTTACAGTGACATTGAATGAGTGGTACTTATGACCAGTCCACACAATTATGGATGTTGCAAGGTCCTGCAGTCACGTGATTGATATTTGTCACCTTCCCTGCCAGTTTCCAACAAAGTCAATGGGGAAACAGCAGGAGGTTACAAGTCGCTCTGATAAGCTCCTGCTCTTGCTGCTTTTTCTCCTGAGGAGTCCCCTCGGTGGCACTTGCCTGGCTGCATTCATGCACAGAAATCACACAGCATACTCATCTACCTGCGCTTGCATCCAGCTGTAGCATGCATCCACACTTTGTAGCAATCCCCTGCTTGCCATCCTACTTGCAAGCCGCCTAAGGAAAGGCTTGCCACGAATGGGATTAGCAACTTCCTGCTGGCTTCTCCATTGACTTTGCTTGTAAGAAGCCAGCAGGAAGTTGCAAGTCACAGTGATGTGAGATCCTCAATTAATCTGATGCTCGCTTAACAATGGCAACAGGGACTGCCGGGATTGCCAACAATAAGCAGTGTGGTCACTTAACATCACATTTTACTATTGCAATACTAAGTGATGGAAATTCCAGTCTCAATTACTGTTGTTAAGCAAGGATTACTGGAAGCTTTTGAATGGACTAGGTTCCTGGTGTGTATGTTGTTATAAGTTATTGTTTTTATGAATTTTGGCTCTGTCATTTCATTGCAATAAGTCTGTATGTTTTAACCTAATTTTTTATAAAGATTGCTGTACATACCATTCAGAGTTACAATCAATTAGAGTAGCGTATAAGTCTGGTAAAGTAAATAAATATTTCTAGAATAAATTGACAAAATTATTTGCAAGATGTAGGAATTATTGTTTGAAGTTTAGATTATTACAGACTTTAGACTCTCACTCAATTCTCATGTACTAATGCAAACTTACAAAAATACTCATCCTGCAGATATTAATTTAATGAGCACATTATTAATTCTCCAATTGAAAAAATTAAAATGCAGAGTGTTTGAAGGTCTCCATTTCCATTTGGAATATATTGGAAAGACAAGAGACAAAGTTAAGATTAATATAAACTGCATTCACACAGTATCAGAATATTTACAGATTTTTAAGCTAGAGAAGGATGTCTAATCCTTTGCAAATAAAATGAAAAGAAACCCTCATTACTGTAGAAATGTTTCAGTCTTTAAAATATTTTGCCTGCATTCATATTTGTATCAATGTGAGGTATGGATGAGAGGCATGGTGGCACAAGTGGTCAAGAAGCTAGACTTGTCAACTGGAAGGTTGGCAGCCGAGTTCAAGACCCAGTGTTGCCATGCAATAGGGTGAGCTCCTGTTGTATGAGGTATGGATTTAATCATTCTTTTTCAGTTCAGATTTCCCTAGGCTGGCATTCTCCAAGTGCCTTGGACAGCAAATGAAATTCTAGTAGGTCCAAAAGATTCAAGGCTGAAAAAGTCTGGATTGTTTTATTTGTTTTTGTTTTTTGTTTGTTCAGTCCTGTAGTCATGTCTGACTCTTCAAGACCCCATGGATTGCAGCACACCAGGACTCTCTGTCCTGCAATGCCTCCCAGAGTCTACTCAAACCCATGCCAGCACACTGACTATGGTATTTAACCATCTCATCCTGTGCTATCCCCTTCTCCTTTTGACTTCAATCTTTTCCAGCATCATGGCCTTTTCTAATGAGTCCTCTCTTTACATTATATGGCCAAAGTATTTGAGCTTCAGCTTCAATATCTGTCCCTCCAATGAGCAATCAGGGTTGATTTCCTGTAGGATTG
>JANHZU010001257.1:229075-241184 GCA_032468055.1 Acrochordus granulatus
ATTTCTCCAGTTGTGGTATGCTATGTGTAGCCAAGATCCCTTTATCAAAAAGAGAAACAAGTGATGCCTCAAAATTCTCCAGAGGTATGCTGAAATGGACACCAAAAATGTCTAGAGCCAAATCAACTATAAACAGGGGATTTTTTCGTGGCCTGCAAAAGGGAGAACATGGAAAGCTCACATTGTGTTATGGATAAATAGCTTCAAGCATTAACTCATCTCTTTGTTAATTAAAAAATGCACTGAATTGAAAACATGCTCTAGTTCTATTTGTTTACATTCCATAGAATTAGGAACCCATAATACAGATACGTATCCCATATTTCTACCAAAAGGCATTTTCACAACATTTAAAGGTGCCAATATTGTCACTAGTAAAACAGACGGTTTTCACAGAATATTGTTAAATTGGTTGATATCTGTTCTATAATACTGTATTCTAAAATGGATAAAATATTCCAGTTGAGTATTATTTTAATTCAATTTGCCAGTTTATCAAAATTTAATGTTAATAGATCATTATGAGGCCTCTACCTATAATTTATAATGGTATGCATTAAAAACATTGCAGATTCTGGTAGGATAACTAGGGTAACAGTCAGTAAACACAAATCTGACCTTGTTATACATGGTAAAGACTATGCCTATCTCTGATTTTGAGCAGGTGGTTCCGATCCATCTTCATGTTTAAAAGAATGCATCAGGCCTCCATCCTGCCATCATCTCAGAGATTTGCACCTGATCTTCCTATCATTCTGCCTACCCCCAATCTTCTGGTGTATTTCTAAAAATCTTTGCAAAAAATTTTGTTTTTTTAAGGGTTCCAGATCCCAATTCCCCAATTTCCATATACTTTCTACAATTCTTGTGGAAAAGGTGAATACTTCCAAAATGGAAATAACTCCCAGATTAATTTATATTCTGAGATGAATTCCTGTTCAAACTTCTGGAAAATATTTTAGAAAATAAACTCTTTGTTTAGAAAACTATTATGAAGTTCTTTGATTCCAAGAATATCTTTATAGAAAATCCAATTATCTGTACTGCAATGAGGGAGGATTCAGTTTTCTGAATCTGGAGTTATTATCAGCAAGCTTATTTTTTGTCAAGTATTAAATACAGGAAGTCAACCACTGGTATTTTCTGATTTGGGCACCTTGGAATATGCATATATTGCACCTTTGGTTATTTTGGATTGTTTTTATTTTGTAAAAATTTGTTATCAATCAATCAATTTGATATGCATATGTTAAAAATGAATGGAAGTATTAGAAGTTCCTATATTGCTTAGACAATTGGAGAGTATCTTAATTACTATAGCAAGAATGTCAGCAGATCTCAAATTATGATTTATATGACAAAATATTATTTAGAATCTATTGGACTCCATTATGTCTGTATAGAAAAAGACTTGTCAAAAACAGCATTTGTTGGAGATGTAATAAGGATAATGCTTCTTTAAAATATATATATTTTACAGTGTCCTATACTTACTAAGTTTTGAGATAAAGTAGTGGACTCTATAAATGTGGCTGTGTGACAAAAGCAAAAATTTTTAGAGGATAACATTCTCTTGAATTGCATACCTAGTATGTAGAATTTGACAAATGAACAATGTAAATGGATTCTGCATGCCCTTATCAGAGCTAAAAAACTGATACTACAGCACTGGAAAGATAAATATATGGCCCCATTGACTCAATTGATTGAAGACCTGGCTACACTTGTGACTTATGAAAGGATTGCCTACAGATGTAGACTGTATATGGATAAGTATAATGAAATATAGAACTCATTTGTACAAAATATAGTAGGTTAAAAAAGCATGATTATGTAAGTATATTAAATACACACAAACAAGTATGGAGAGTCAATTTGGTTTAGTGGTTAAGGCATCAGGCAAGAAACCAGGAGAAGATGAGTTCTAATCCTGCCTTAGGCACAAAGCCCCTGGGTGACTTGAGCCCAGTCATTGTCTCTCAGCCCTAGGAAGGAGGCAGTGGCAAACCACTTCTGAAAACCTTGCCAAGAAAACTGCAGGGACTTGTCTAGGCAGTCTCAGAGAATCAGACACGATTGAAAAGAAGTGTATATGTGTATATGCACACACACACACACTTGCATAACATTTGTATTAGACAATTTTATACAGAATTATATATAGAATTATAACTATTTACTGCTTTATGGCATATATTTTTAATGAAAAAATACAACAGAAAAAATATTTTAAGCACTTGTTATGTAATTTTTTCCTGACAATGATATGCATCTTTGTGTTTTGTTCCTTTTTTATTTTTCTGTTATTATTTAAAAGCAATAAAAATAAACTTAAAAAAATACGTTCTTGTTATCCACAACTGCAGACTGCCATGGAACCCCAGCAGACAATGAGGGCCATCTGTGCTTCACATTTACAAGCATTTTCCTTCTGGATACTGTTGCAGGAACCATGGGAATGCAGGAGAGATTACTGGATAAGGCGATCTTAAATCCTGTTGCTGATATTTAAGAATTCATTAGGCTGAAGACTTAAGACATAGCTGTCTTCTGCTATACTGATGAAGAAATTATATTTGGAGTTGGAGAGCTTTCTGCTCTTACGTTCTTGTATCAGACTAGGATAAAAACAATGGAGATAATATCTACAGACAACAATTAGAGGGAAGGAAATTCACATTCCAGTGGAATGTAAACCACTGTGAATCAATAACTCTATCCTGGTATCTGCAAAATTAACCCAGGGCAAGGTGGAACAAGCATGATGAGTGAAACTATGAAAGAAAAACATTTAAACCTCAATATTTCTCACTGCTTATTTTGAGATTTGTTTTGTCTTACATTTTGAATGTACAGTTTGAAATGCTGTTTTTAAGGCAATGCTAATCAAACTGAAATTGCTAGTTTTGCAGCAATTTCAAGTATATCCTAGCTGAGCCAAAAATAAGTTGGCTCACTGCCAAATTGAGTCAACAATATGAGATCACAAAGACATAGATCTGATCCTAGGATGATATTAATCCACATGGATATGCTGTGTGCAATAGTATTATCTCCTCAGGAACCTTTAACAAAAGACAAAACATGTGTAAAGGTTTATATCATAGGACAAATAATATATTTCAGACATATTGATCAATGTTTTCATCGTTCCTCGGCTTGGAGACATTTCATAGTTATCTTACTTGTAAGGGCTATTAACAAGGTCGTCTCCCCATTCTAGATCTTCAGGGCAATCCAGGACACTGTAGCAGGCATCCAGAAAGAGCTGTGTGAAGTTTACAAGTGAATCTTGGACCAGGTAACGTACAGAGTCTTGTAGCATAAACTTGATAAGCTCCATCAACTGATGAAGCTTGGACATCTCATATACTTCCCATTTTGTCTCATATAAGTTATACCAGCCTTTGCCTATGTCCCTCAGGCTGCTTCTCACGGCTATCTTTAGAGTATTGATCCACGTATCCTTGAGGAACATTGAAATCTGAACATTGAAAATTAAAAAAAAGAATCTTCATCTTAGTTTCAAAAATTCCATGTAAATGGAGACAGCAATGGATATTTGCTCATTCTAAAGGAATACCATAGGCAGTGGTTCTTCTCTTCTATGGCTACTGCATTTGCATTAGGAGGCACCTCTATTATTAACCCTTTTGGGGAAGAAAGGAGTGGCTGAAGTGGAAAAAATAGAAGGATGTCTATTATATTTTCTCCCCACCTCCATCCTCCATTTTAAATCATCCCTCTGAGACTGCTTTGCCTAGGGAAAAAAGATGCTATTATAAGCTTATTACATGTTTTATGGTCCACAGAATACTATTCTGTAAACAGGAATAATTTTATTGTACTTTAATAACATTCTGCTAACAGTAGCAACAGTTCTCAAAGTAATCTACCCCAAAACAAATCTTTTCCCATGGAATGTTACACTGAAATAATCTATTTTTTTTAAAAAAAGTGCAGCATTACTCCTAAGGATAGCAAAACCTCTTGGTTTTTCTAAAGTATGATTAGAGCAGATTTTTCTTCCAATATTCAACTATTTCTCTGAAAAGCCCATAAACAATGTTGTTATATTTTATGGGATCTTGCCTAATTTCCCTCACACAAAACAGCTTTAATGTTATCACCTCTGAATATTTAACCTGTACATTTCCTATTGTTTTTCTTTTAAGTGGGTTCTTCTCAAACTTCTGGACTACTTTTCAGCTTGAGGTATAGATTAAAAAAGTTTAGGAAGTTCTTCTATGCAAACAGTCCATAAAAAGTATAGAATAAGTGTGCCTTCTTGAATTAGGTTACTGCAGTTTGCAGAATAAAACTCGGATCCAGGAATGCAAACAGTATCTAATTTTATTTAAAGCTCTTTTGGTTTCTCCTACATTAAACCAAAATATATCCAATATATCAGTGGTTAAATTATATATAATAATAATCATAGAAGTATGAATTCTAACCTAAATATATATTCTCTGGTCCATGTGGTAGATTGGACTGATTTTATTTAATGTATAGGACTGTGCTTAAGTCAGCTATTTTCCCTCAGTCTAAATTAAACAGCCAACATTCACGGCTATTGAGCATAGTTAGTCCTAAGTAAACTGTTGTGAAAGCTGAATGCCAGCATATCTTGGGTGACTCCCAAGCTTGCTGATGTAAGATTGGTATCATTATGGTTGACTTAAGCTAGGTGAACTATTTTTTTCTATTAGTATATAATATGGTTATGTTTTTATCCCACAACTCATTCCTATGCTCAAAGAAACATGTTTTAAAACATCTACTTCTGCTTCATAAACTATGCTAAAGCCTTTGATGGTGTGGATCACAACCAAATGTGGCAAATTCTAAAAGAGATGAGAGTATCAGACCACCTTACCTGTCTCCTGAAAAACTTGTATGCTAGTCAAGAAGCAACAGTTAGAACTGGACACGGAACAACAGATTGGTTCCAAATTGTGAAAGGAGTACGACAAGCCTGCATATTGTCACTCTGCTTATTTAACTTATATGCAGAGTACATCATGCAAAATGCTGGGCTGGATGAATCACCAGCTGGAATTAAGATTGCCGGGAGAAATATCAACAACCTCAGATAAACAGATGATACCACTTTACTGAGAGAACGTGATGAGGAATTAAAAAGTCTCTTGATGAGGATGAAAGAGGAGAGTGCAAAAGCTGGCTTGATACTCAACATTAAAAAAACTAAGATCATGGCAACCAGTCCCATCACTTCCTGGCAAATAAAAGTGGAAAAAATGGAAGCAGTGACAGGATTTATTTTCTTGGGCTCCAAGATCACTATAAAAATTAAAAGACACTTGTTCCTTGGGAAGAAAGCTGTGGCAAACCTAGACAGTATATTAAAAAGCAGATCTGTATAGTCAAAGCTATGGTTTTTCTGTTGGTAATGTATGGCTGTGAGAGTTGCACCATAAGGAAAGCTGAATGCCAAAGAACTGATGCCTTCAAATTGTGGTGTTGGAGAAGACTCTTGAGAGTCCCTTGGATCAAACCAGTCAATCCTAAAAGAAATCCACTCTGACAGTTCATTGGAAGGTCAGATATTGAAGCTGAAGCTCAAATACTTTGGCCACCTAATGTGAAGAGAGGATTAATTGGAAAAGACAGTGATGCTGGGAATGACTGAAGGAAAAAAGAGAAAGGGATGGCAGAGGATGAGATGGTTAGATTGCATCATTGATGCAATGGGTGTGAGTTTGAGCAGACTCCAGGAGATAGTGGAGGACAGGGAGGCCTGGCATTCTGTAGTCCATAGGATCATGAAGAGTTGGACATATCTTAGGAACTGAACAACAACTCCCACTTGCAAAATTTTCATAGAACAATGCACTGCATACACCGATTAATATGACTCTCTTTCAAGCATTGCATGGAGTTCATCCAAGGATGTTACCAGACAAACTCAGAGATGGCAGTGCAGTAGATTTTTTTGCAAGAGGAAATAGCTGCTCAAAGTCTCTTAAAGCAGCATCTTGAGCAGGCCAAGCAGTCTTAAGAACAGGCTGCATATGCCCATTGACAGTACAGAGGGGGATAAGGTCTGGCTATCTACTAAGTGTTTGGACTCTACCAGGCCATGCAAAAAGTTAGACTCATGTTTTGTGGGTCCATTCAAGGTGATTCAGCAAATCAATCCAGTCACATACCGTTTGCAATTGCCAACTCCATGGAAGAATCTTCCCCAGCAACTTATGCTGCCTCCTTCTGCCACCCCCTCCAGTCATTATAGAAGGAGAACAAGAAATCAGAGTGGAAGAAATCCTAGATTCCAGGAGAAGCATCCAAAAATTCATTCATTGGAAAGGCTACTCAGAATCAGAACATTTCTGGGAAAATGCCAGGCATGTTCATGCACCAATCTTGGTAAAGCATTTTTACCAATATTTTCCTAAAAAGCGTCAAGCAGCACAGTTACTAGTCCCAACAATAATATCTCCTGAGGAATCCATTGCTGAAGAAGTTAACCTGCTCCTCAGTGCTCAGAACAAAGGGCCAACATCTACAGACTATGAATAACCTTCTACTTCAGGCTTGACTACACTGAGAGGAAGGGAATGGATGCTTAACCCTCCATTTTTTTCACAGTAAGTACCATCTGCAGAGACTCACATAGTGGGAAACCAACTTTCCTTCCAAATCCAGCAAGAGGGGGGTGGGCCATTAGACTCCAATCAACCTTCCACTTCAGGCCTGGACCAGGAGGGTGAGAGAGTGAGAAATTAGTGCGATATTTCTTGAGATTGTCAGGACAGTGGAGGAACATTCCGTTCTTTCAGATGAATTCCCTCCTTTACCCACTTCCACTGAAGTTTCAGTCTCAGAGGACACCGCAGAGATGGAAAGGCCTCAGCCAAGTCATCCATGGAGGAGGATGCTTATGATGAAGAGAGGGTGATGTGGGAGAAACAAGGACTGAACAAAGTGTAAAGAGGGGGTGCAGCCTAGAGTCATTATGCATGGACGAATGCCAAAATTCCAATCCCTTGTGAAGATTGTTAGTTATGTCTAAGGGAGAGTAGATGTGGGCTGGCAATTGGAGAAATTCTTGTGACCTTGAGGCTTCAATAAATCTTTAGAACTGAGCTATCGGGCCTACTTCTTCCCATCTAACATAATCCCATCTTAAAATGTCTTTTTAAAATTTCATTCCACATTTTGACATAATTATTTTGATAAAACATACAATTCATATTCATCGTAGTGAACCCTAAACACTTTACCTTTTCCTCAATCTTAAACCCTGTTGTATTAATCAATTCTAATTGGTCCTTTTGCTCCATATTTTTAGTTCAAATTTTGGTCTTTGTTTATTAATCTTAAATCTAGAAATGGTACCAATTTCTTTTAATTTTTTTCATTAGTATTTCTACTCTTTCTGTGGGTTCTCCAATATCAATATCACATCATCAGCAAATGCTCTTAATGTATATACCTCCTTTTTAATTTTTACTCCCCTTATCCCTTCCTCTTTCCTTAAATCCCTATTCAAAACTTCCAAAACTAACATAAATAGAAGTGGGATAAGGGGCATCCTTGTCTCATTCCTTTTTGAATAACACGGATTTGTCAAATTGCCATATACAATAATCTGTGTATTTTGTAACATATATGTCAACTTAACCCATTTTACAAAACTCTTACCAAAATCCATCAGTACTAGTGTCTTTTCATCAACTAGTGTCTCTGCTTGTTCTGGGTGCAAGGGGCTAAAAGGGAGATCTGCTTCCACATCCTGTAAGTCAGCTTTTCCCTTTTGATCCTTTTTGGGACTCAGCTTCTTCTTCTGCTGTTTGCAATATGTGGCTAAAGCTTTGGGTTTGCTTGCTGCCCAGCAGGCAGGTTGTAAGGGCCAAAAAAGCATAGATAGGGAAGTGAGATAGGTGTTGGGGGAAGTTGCAGCCTCCTCTTGTCATCATAAGTGGGGGCAAGCTGCCAAGCACCCACATTTTCATCATACGACCACAGGGGGACTGCAATGACAATAACTTTGGGCATGAGTCATAAGTCCCTTTATTCAGTGCCACTGTGATTTCAAACAGTTGCTGAACAAATGGTTTATAAGTCAAGGACAACTTCTGGTCTTGTTGTTCTAAGAAAGGATGGAAATTAAATCATGACCACAGCAGAGTAAGTTGGCAACAGTAACCTCAGTCCAGGCCTACACTGAACCAATAAGAAACATAAAAGAAATCTAGTGACATAGCAGCTGGGCAGTGAGTGGCAAATGTTCCCACAAAATGCCATCTTTTATTAATAAAGTGCAGAAGCTGGATTTGAGCTGATGGAGACCTGTGAAGGACCCAAGCCAATTGAGAGGGTAGAAGGAGAACATAAAGCTTGATTCTTCCTAAGATTGGAGAAAACTTGGAGTGACTATATCCCTATGTTTCTTTAGGGATATGCAAATATCCTTCACATAGCATCTTCTATTTTATGAAAGTTTTTGCAAACTGGAGAGAAGGTCTGATAATTAAAATCCTAATTCTTGGGTATGTCTCAAATTTAATATTTTAAAAAATTAAAAATTTGTTAAGTTTCAAACTGATCATACCTCTTTCTTCCTAATTTAGGTCTCAGAATCAAATGAATTTAAATATTTTGACTATGAGAACCAGAACAAAACTGTATATGGCATGGTGAGGAAAGCATTGATACAGTGTTTGTGACAGGCATTGATATGTGTTTGCACACACAAAATAGGTTTAAGATATTCCCCACACAATCCTCCTCCTTCCCACAATCTTTGTAAGAGCCTACTCAGGATGCTACTACCATCCACACTGTTTAAGACCACTTTCCTCTCTGCATTGGTTTAATTTGCAAGAAATGGCAAGTGTCTTTTACTTTTTTCAATAGAAAAATATTTTTTCAAAATATTCTTCTTAAAATTTCTTAAAGAAACCTCAGATTGCAAGCACCTTGGTTCATGAGATTTTCACAAGACAAGCAAAATTTTTTAATAAAATTTAATTTGGTTGACGAGTGGCAACTCACAAGATGAGCACTGCACAATGAGGTTGCATGGGAAATATCACAATGGAGCTGATGGTTCTTCTCTCTTGCTGTGTAAACAGCATAAATTAAGTGAAAGTTGCTGAAGAGAAAGAACTCCCGAGACTCGGACTCCAGATTCTCCTTCCAGGCAGTCCCCTCCCCTTCCTCTCCTCCCTCTCATCTCCCTCACGCCAGCCGGGACTCTTTTCAAAGCACACGTGCGCATATGCACATGCACACAAAAACATGCACACAGTTGTCGCCTGGCACCATCCAGCCTGTCCCCCTGCTGCCCATCTCTTTTCTCTTCTCATAGCACAGAGGCTAGTTATGATGAGAAACATTTCCAAACCACCCAGGAAAGAACCCTGGAAAGGCATTGCTGATGGAAAAAGGCAAAAGCCATTTTGCCTCGAGTGGCAGCAGCAGCAGATCCTCTGATCCAGCAGGGACACCAGCAGCCGGCCTAGCAGCAGCTGATGGCCAGAATCTGCCTCAGAGAGGATCCATAAGTGCTGGTTAATTTGTTCTATTTCTGCTTTATATTGTGTGTTAATCACTGATACTTGTTACTTGTTTCAGATGTTAGGGTCAATCATTTCTAAATAATATTCCATTGAAAATGATTTTACATGATTTTACATTTTTACTCCGACTTTACATTGTTTCCTATGGGAAAGCTCACTTCAGTTTAAGAATATTTCAGACTAAGAGCTGTCTTCTGGAATGGATCAGGCTCGCAATCCGAGGTTCTACTGTAATTGTAATCTTTAGTTCTCTTTAGTTTCCTCTAGTGTCCAGTTTTTAATTTGTTTAGTAAAAACAAAAGCATTTTCCCTTAGGAAAGATTCTTTATAATTAATTCCAAAATCTTATTTCAATTTTTTTGGATCGTTAGTCCATTTGTAGCTTTCTAAAATCAAAATTTTAATAACTCTTCTGTTGATTCCAAAAATATTTTTAAGCTTTTAGTTAACTTTATTTGCTAAGGATTGAAGGAAATTCACCTGGACAAACTTATCAATCCAAAGATTCCTAATAGCTGATAAGCAGTTAACAAACAATTTCCAAAACTGATTAGAAAAGTAAGTATGTGACGTGAACTTAGTGTTGTTTCAAAGGCAGAGACTGTGCTTTGAGAAGATACCTATTTTACTGTCTCCCAGAGTGCTAAACCTGAAGCCCCAATATTGCAGTCTTCTTGGGAGGAGCAGCTGTCTAGAGCACTTTTTGGTGATTTCAAGTCCTCTCCTTGTCCAGAGAGGAAGTATCAAAAGAGCCAGTCTACTGTCTACCATGGTCATTGGCTCCACTTTTCAGAGCCATCTTTAGTCACCATTTCTTTCCTGGAAATCTCATGCATTATAAAATGCTTTGCCGAATTAAATTATTAATGTACTAAACATTATGAATACAATTTTTCTATACTGAAGTATCACAATGAAATTCAATCTACTCCATTTAATCACATACATATATATGTGTTTTTGAGTGTGCAAATTTCACATTTTCAAACACTCAGAAATAGCTTGTAAAATATACTTCATTATCAATAAATACATTTTTCTCAGCAATTTTAGAAAAGGTTGAATTGATATTATCTGATGCAAAATACACAGCTGTGATTAATCCTGAGCCACTGTTTAATTAAGCTTTTAATGTGAGAACTTTGTAACTCAAAAGCCAGGAGGTAAGAATTACACAGATGAGAGAATGATCTGTCAGATAATATTTTTTTTCTGGTCTAGATGCATGCAGTTAGAATGTTGGTACTGCTGAAAAGTTAAAATATCTGGAAATAGGAAAGCTGAAGGATTTTTCATATTTTGCATCCTCTTCCACAGACCAAGCCTCCATTTTATAAAACCGAAGACATGACTGTGCCAACAGCTGTTTGGAATGGTGGGAATGACTTCATTGCGAGGCCAAAGAATATCGATTGTCTGCTTGGTTTTCCATAAGTGTATTCCTAATTGGAACCATGCTGATTTTATCTGAGGCCTTGATGGTCCAAAATACTTGAATGAGGATCTTTTTCATCAAATGCAAAACTACAAATGAAGACAGAAGTTTTTTCTGACAACAGAAAATCACAGCATGATCATTTCTGAAATATTGCTGTCCTCTTTGGATAGAAAATATCTTTCAGATGTCTTGTTCTCCTGTATCTTCCTTATGTACGCTCTATTCTCATTACAAACTTTCTTCCCCAATCTTTATGTTTGACCTTGTTTAGCAGAGGCAACCATGAAAGGACATAAACAAGCATTTTTCTCTATGAAATAACCATCATTAGTCATGAATTGCACTGAACAGTTGCTTCTGGGCCAATCTCTATAATTGTTTAAGCAATGAAGACTTAAAGTAACGTTTCTCAACCTTGGCAAGTAGAAGGTGTGTGGACATCATTTCCCAGAATTCTGGGTGGGGAATTCTGGGAGCTAAAATCCATACATCTTAAAGTTGCCAAGGTTGAGAAACATTGCCTTCTTAGAGTGTTATATGTGACCTCAAGCACAGAGCATTCCATTACACAGACTTTTCCAACTATTAAAAGCCATATTTAGGCATTAGGCTAAGTCCACACCACAACATCATGCCTGTGATGTCTCTTTTAAAGAAATGACTATTCATTCAATACAGATGTCCTGTTGAAGAATCTTCTATAAAAATTGAAATTTATATAGTTTATCAGCATTCCCACAGTAAACAAAGATATACCACTGTCAGTAGATTATGTTTGAATTGCTTTGAGTAGTGAGATGGGCAACATATAAATTAAATAAGTATAAACAAATGTTTAGAAAGACAGTTTATCGTCATTTAAAGATTTTTTTAAAGGAAGATTAAAAACTAATACACACTAATAGGAAGTAAGGAAAAGCAAAGCAAAAGAAAGAAAACTAAAAGTGCAACAAAGGGGTAAAAAAGTAATAGAAAAGAAAAAAGATACAAAGCTTTCAATCTTCTTTATAGCAGTTATAAGTACAATTGTAAACAAAGCTCAAGTCCTTTGGCCACATAATGCGCAGGGAGGACTCATGAGAAAAGACTGTGATGCTGGGAAGGATTGAAGGGAAGAGGAGAA